>JBCEWC010002250.1:0-35519 GCA_038996855.1 Solanum aculeatissimum
CAAACCAACCAACCGGAGATCTACATCTCCTCCCATACAAAGCTTCAAATGGTGCCATACCAATGCTAGCATGAAAAGTATTGTTGTAAGAGAACTCAATGAGAGGTAGATGATCATCCCAATTCTCTTTAAATTCCAACACACAAGCCCTTAACATGTCCTCACAGGTTTGAATTTTTCTTTCGGCTTGTCCATCGGTTTGGGGATGAAATACGGTGCTCAACTTGACCTTAGTACCAAGTCTCTTTTGAAAGGACTTCCAAAAATGAGAAGTAAATTGAGTACCACGATCCGATATGATAGACCTTGGCACACCCTGCAATCTTACCAATTCCCGAATATATATCTTAGTATACTCCTCGACACTATAGGTGGTCCTAACTGGTAAGAAGTGAGCCAACTTATTCATTCTATCAACCACCACCCATATAAAATCAAATTGTCTCCGAGTATGGGGCAACCCAACTACAAAGTCCATGTTCACATCTTCCCAGTTCCAAGTAGGAATTTCAATGTCTTGGGTTATACCACCGAGCCTTTGATGCTCCACTTTTACTTGTTGGCAATTAGGACATTCTAACACGAACTTGGCTATATCTTTGTTCTTACCATGCCACCAATACAACTCTCTCAAACCTTGGTGCATTTTGGTAGATCCTGGATGAATAGAATATAGAGAATTATGAGCCTTCTTCATGATAATCTCCCTTAGGCCATCAATATCCGGAACACACAAATGGTCTTAGTACCGTAGCACACCATCTCCCCCTTGGGAGAAAACCTCAATCTTTCCATCGGCAACCTCAATCTTTCCATCGGCAACCAACTTCTTCAACTCTACCAAGGAGGGATCTAAGTCTTGTTTCTTTTAACATCAACCACTAAGGAACACTCGGATCCACCTTGAACAAGAATTCTACCATTGGCAGATTCGGCCAACCTTACACCCAACCTAGACAAACGGTGCACATCTTTCACTATCTCCGTCTTCCCCTCTTCTACATGAGTCACACTCCCCATAGAAAGCCTACTAAGAGCATCCTCCATAACATTAGCCTTGCCAGGGTGATAAAGAACACTCATATCATAGTCTTTAAGGAGTTTCAACCACCTTCTTTGCCTCAAATTAAAGGCTCTTTGGGTGAACACATATTGCAAGCTCTTATGATTGGTGAAGACATCCACATGAACCCCATATAAATAATGTTGCCAACTTTTCAAGGAAAATACCACCGCCGCCAACTCAAGATCATGGGTTGGATAATTTTTTTCATGAACCTTCAATTGTCAGGATGCATAAGCTATCACCTTACCATGTTGCATAAGCACACAACCCAAGCCGATGCGCGACATATCATAATATACCACAAACCCATCTAACTCATTAGATAAAGTCAAAATCAGAGCCGATGTAAGTCAATCCTTCAGAGTTTGAAAACTCTTATCACATTCATTTGACCATACAAATTTAACCTTCTTTTGAGTCAACTTGGTCAACGGAGACGCTATAGAGGAAAACTCTTCAACAAACCTTCTATAATAATCGGCTAAACCAAGAAAATTGTGAATATTCAAAGGAGTCAACGGTCTAGGCCAATCTATCACCACTTTGGTCTTCTTAGGATCAACCTTAATACCATCACCGGACACCACATGACCAAGAAAAAAAACTTCTACCAACCAAAATTCACATTTGCTAAACTTGGCATACAATTATTTCTCTCTCAAAGTTTGAAGAACCAATCTCAAATGATCCATATGTTCTTGTTCACTACGAGAGTAAATCAAAATGTCATCAATGAAGACCACCATAAAATTATCAAGGAACGACTTGAAAACCCGATTCATAAGATCCATGACCATCGTCGGAGCATTAGTCAACCCAAACGACATCACCACAAACTTAAAATGACCATAATGAGTCCAAAAAGCCATCTTGGGAATATCACACTCCCTTACCTTCAATTGGTGATAACCCGAACGAAGATCTATTTTGGAAAAGTGAGTAGCTCCTTGAAGTTGGTCAAACAAATCATAATCCTAGGCAACATGTACTTATTCTTAATGGTCACCTTGTTGAATTACCGATAATCAATACACATTTGGATAGACCCATCCTTCTTTCTCACAAATAACACGGGAGCACCCAAAGGTGAAATACTCGGCCTAATATAACTCTTTTCTAGAAAAACTTTCAATTGATCCTTCAACTCCTTCAATTCTGTCGGGGCCACACGATAAGGAGGAATAGAGATAGGTTGAGTATCCAGAAGGAGATCTATGCCAAAATCTATTTCTCTATCGAGAGGGACACGGGGAAAGTCCTCAGGAAACACATCGGAAAACTCATTAACCACCGGAACCGATTCAAGCTTAGATAACTCACCCTCCACATCTTTAACCCACACAATATGATAAATGCACCCCTTACAAATCATCTTTCGGGCTTTGAGGTAGGAAATAAACCAACCCTTAACCATGGAATCACTACCCTTCCATTCCAACACGGGTTCATTAGGGACTTGAAATTTAACTTGCCTAGTCCTACGATCAACCGAGGCATACGATGCATGTAATAAATTCATCCCAAGAATTATATCAAAATCGTACATCTCAAGTTCTACAAGGTCACCGGGGAACACTTTATGCAACACAGAGACAGGACAACCCCAATACACCTTTCGGGCAACAATAGACTCACCCACAGGAGTATACACCGAATAAGGTTCCATTAGAGTTTTGGGAGTCAAATCAAATTTAACAGCCAACAGAGATAAATTTGCTCCCGGATCAAGTAAAGAATAAGCATCAAAATCAAAGACTTTTAACATACCAGTCATGACGTCTGGAGCTTCCTCCACCTCTTATCGGGCATGAAGAGCATAGAACCAGTTGTTCCTAGCAGAACCACCAACCAGATCTTTCGGCGGCCCTTGACCACCTGGAGCTACTTGAGCCTTCTTAGAACCCCTTGAACATTCAAAAATTTTATGGTGCAAATCCTCACACCCAAAGCAACCACCCAAAGTCCTTCTACAATCACCTAAATGATGCTTTCCACATTGACTACAAAGAGGAATTCGGGGACCACCCTTAACGTGTGCCTTAGGAAGAGGCACTTTTGGATTAGTAATCCTCATATTAGAACCTTGGCCTTGATGGAATCGGCCAAAACCACCACCACTTTTGGAGTTGGAGAACCCACCATCAAACCAGGCCCTCTTAGCTTCATTAACCCTTCTCTCCTTAAGCTTTTCAACTTTAATTTGCTCGGCATAAGTCATGAGCCTAGAGATTTCCATGTCACTGATGAGCATAGCGGTCCGATACTCCTTCACCACAAAATTCGAAACACCTAAAATAAATTTGTGAATTCTTGCACAGGGATCGGATACAAGCATTGGAGCATACTTGGAGAGCTTAGTAAATGTGAGAGCATAGTCCCTCACGGTTATACCACCTTGCCGAAGATTGATGAACTCGGTCATTTTGGCTTCCCTAAGCTCAAGAGGAAAGAAACGATCAAGGAAAGTTATTTTGAACTCTTCCCATCCAACTTTGACATTCGTAAATCGTTCAACCAACCATTGGCCATACCACACTTAGGCTACATCTTTCAATTGATATGCGGCCAACTCAGCTTTCTCTTTCGAGCTCACTCCCAAGATAGTCAAAACCTTAGTGAGTTTATCAATGAACTCTTGGACATCTTCATCCACCTTCGAACCATAGAAATCTAGAGTGTTTATCTGGGTGAAATCCCTCACCCTAGAAGCCGGAGTACCCACATTAGCAGGATTGATTGGCCAGACTTGGTTATCCACAACTTGGGCCAACATAGACACCACATTTCTGAACTCACCATGAGCTACTTGTTCCTCTACCGGTGCCCGAGGGGCTTGTTCCTAAAATTCAGGAGCTTGACGGGGGAAGAGAGCTCTTCTAGTAGGCATGTTCTGAAAGAGCGACAAAACCCAAGAGTGTAGGGAATCTCATAAATAGTACAAGGCACAACACAAGGGACAATAAAGTGAAAAATTCCTTAAACGTCGTCATAGCTTCTCACTCATAGGTATGGAACACATCACACCCATGAACGAGACTCTAAGTGATGCGGCATGTTGGACTCTGAGGATCATTATAAACCTAGGGCTCTGATACCATCTTTGTCACGACCCGAATAGGGGCCTAGATGTGACATGGCGAAAGAGAACCTGAAAGTCCTCAATCAAGCCATCATAGCATCATTACACATATCATTAGTTCAGAAGCGCGGAAAGTAAGCAAATAACAGATAATTCTAGGGGAAACGGGGCTTTTGACTCAAGCTATGGGGATGTTGTCGGGAATAGGATGAGCATGAATCATATAGCACATAGCAAGTATTTCTAAGGGGCGGGTAAGTAGGACTCAAGCTATGGGGGCCTTCTGGGTTAGGGGACCTTCCATATTAGCACATTTCCAACATTCACAATCCCGTAACAAAACCATAAGAATAATCGGAACATCATTTCCATAACATAATACCAATAGTCATAACATCCCAAACTAAGCATAATACAACGTGCATGAGTCTAACATGTCCAACATAGCCTCTACATAAGATAGAGTAGGGCTTCGACATAATCCGGGCTCACCCTCAAGTCATAAAGAAAGAATGTAAAGTAATACGAGGAAGAGAAAAATAGATATTGCCCTTGTACAAAGGGCTCACCACAAGCAAGTAGCTTCAAAGAGATCACTCGTCATTCAACCATAGATAGAGGTCGTCGCCGACTTCTACATGTTAGAACATATAGACAAGAGTATGGGTTAGCACAATTAAGCACTAAGTATGCGGGCATGCAAATGCATGTGCACATGAACCTATAACAACCTACATGACAAGGGCACATACATAGAAGAGAATATAAGAAAGAACATTATATCAATATGCCATGATGATCATGATGCATGAATGCCATAATACTTATAGTAAAGAGGGGATGAAACCATAACCGACATCCAAACTCATGTGAGCTACAACATGAACTTACCCAATGAGGCCTCCCATTGGATCGAAGAAGATTACTTACTAAAGGTAATCTACACCACACCTTACGGGCCTCCCATTTTTGTGTGATGGCCACCTTCCTTATGAGTCTCCCATTTTGGAAGGATTTACATAACATAGCATATCTTGTCATATCCTATCCTATCATATCATATCAAAGTATACCTTACGGGCCTCCCATTTAGGTAGCAACCTATGGTTGCACATTATTTCGGGAAAGGAGTGGGACCCTTGGGGATAGCCCACTTACTACTCCAATCCTTCTTGGTACTAAGTCATCATCCCACAAGAATACGTATACATATGCATGCTTTTAAAATGAAAACTTGACACATGGACATCAAATCATGCATACTTGGGCTTAAAATCCAAACATTCTTTCATTACTCTTATGCACACTTAACAAGAGTCAAACATATTTCATAGTCATGTTTCATGGGCTAAAAAGCCAAATAAACTTTCATGTCAAACTTTATGCATAAGAGTATCTCTATACTTGTCATACTTGTCATATCATATTTGTGTAAACACCCATGTTGCTCAAAGAGTCATATCACAGACTTAGTGTGATCACAACTTAGTCATAACCCATACTTGATAAAACTCATAGTCATAAACATGTTTGGGACTTAGCCCACATCAAAACCTTCATTAAAAATCCATGATCATGCATGAAAATTCCATGAGGAACAATGAGAATAGCATGAATACTAGAATTCATACTTTAAATTCAAATCAAGAGTAGTTCAAAAGAAATTCAAGTTAAATCAACCTTAAAAACAACATTTAAATAGGGGACATGCATAACTTGATCTTCATCAAAGCCATTGATCTTCAGATAATTCAAACTTAAATCAACTTTAAATCACCTAATTTCTACAGCCCACAACACAATTCAATTAATTACTTCAAAATTTAAAGAACTCAACATTAAAGAAATCATAAAATTATAATTTAAAGAGGAGGTTTCTAGGGTCTTAATGGATGAAAGGGAATCCATGAATCAAACCCACATACCTTGAAATTAGACAAGATAATTGGATGATTTCA
This sequence comes from Solanum aculeatissimum, assembly GCA_038996855.1. Lineage (NCBI taxonomy): Eukaryota > Viridiplantae > Streptophyta > Magnoliopsida > Solanales > Solanaceae > Solanum > Solanum aculeatissimum. The sequence continues at coordinate 6,104 of JBCEWC010002250.1, forward strand.
CAACAAAGATGATCTTCCCCAAATTTCTTCAAACTTTCAACAATGGAGGTCAAGATAGTTGAGAAAATTTTGGAATGAATTGAAGAGTGTTAGAATGGATGAAAAGGGATTAGCGTTTGATTTAGGGGGTTTAGGAGACCTTAGAAAGCCTAAAAGGGGCATAGGATCTAATTAAATTACGAATTAACTATTAATGAAACTGACTAAATCACTGAAGACAACGTCACAAGGAAGGCACACAGTTCCCTTTTAATGGTACACGGGCCGTGTACCTGCCCTTAGCCTAATTCCAGAACCTTGTTCCCAGCGTCCTTCCAATCACGGACAATCTCACTGTTTTGGCCATAACTTTCCCATAAGAACTCCGATTTGAGTGAAACCAGTTGCATTACAAAGATACCTAAAATATATTTCATTTGATATATATCAGTCCACACAGTTCATCCCGTATCAAAAGTTATGATCCTTCAAAGTTCACTGCCCAACCGGCCTTACAACCTTACCAAATGATCTATTTTGAATCCTGCTACTTAAATACAATCCATGGCTACCAAAATTCAACCACGACCAGTTTAACACTATCCTAGACCAACCATTAGGAAGTTCAAAATTTTTTGTATCGTTACATTTAAGAACTAAATTTAGAGTTAAAATAAAGATTTTGGACCAAAGTCATATTTTTAGTTGTTTCTAGTGCCAAAGTTTGACTTTGACCAATATTCAGAGTTTAGAAGCTCAGATCAAAATTTCAATAGTTCCAGTAGTTTTGGATGGTGAAACTAACGTTAGAAATAGCTTCGTTGTAATTTTTGGAGTTTTTGAAGGTAGTTTTGGTATTTGAAGTCTTAAACTAGTTTATTTGAGTTTCATTGATTATTGTGTTGAGGAGACCTCGAAATTGAATTCTGATTATTTCATTGAGTTTGGATTGCCAATTTTGGTGTGGCTACTATTTGGTTTGTGAAATTTAAATTTTGAATAAATCTTGAGGGTCCATTCTTAGAATTTTCTTAGCTGTGTTTTGTTATATCTGGTGCAGGCACCTTTCTTCTCTGCATTTGGGGACTTCCTCCGCATTCACGAAGGTCAAGGTTGCCCTATACTCTGCGTTCATAGGAGTTCTCTCCGCATTCACAAAGGGTCACCATTTATTGATCCACATTCACGGATGGTCCCACCATATTTGAGGAGGTCAGCGCTCTATTGTTCTCTGTGTTCGTGGAGTATATTTTCATCTGATCAGTTTTAAACTTGGAAAAACACCATTTTCAATATTTCAACCTTTTAGAGGTGATTTTTGATGAGGCTTTTTGTGGAAATCTTTTGGGTAAGTGTTGCCATCATAAATTTAATTAATTTCTACTATTTTTATCTTGAATTTGTCTTGAATTTCATGATTTTGAGTATTAGAATTGGAGATTGTAAGTCTATGATTTGGAAACTTTAATTGAGAAATGAGTGGAAACTTTAATTGAGGATTTCTCCTTTGATTTGAGCTCAATTATTTTGAGATTTCCACCCACAAATTCCTTTTTTCATGTAGAATCATAATTTCAAATAAATTTCCAGATTCAAGAACTTTGACTTTTAGCCCTAATTTTGACCTTTTTGCCCCTTAGCCTAATTTGTGCCAATATGGGTATCAAAATTTATCTCTTGATGTGTAGTATTTATTTTTGATAAGGATTGGTTGATTTGGTGATCAATTTGAGGCTTGGGTTGATCGAAACGTATGGTTCGAGTGCAACTTCGGCATTGAGGTAGGTTCAGCTAATCGTTTTGGAACTGGATTTAAGTTATTGGATATGTTTATGTGCTAATTGTAAGATATAAATTATTTTTGAGTATTTGGATCGATATGATGAAATTCTAATAAAGATGCGGTATTGGCTATGTTGGAATTGAAGTAAATTATGAATTTAATAATAAATTGAACTATCTTCTTAAGATTTGAGATATTTTAGTTATTATGATGATGATATGAGACTTGTGACATTATTTGGAAAGTTTTGTGGTAAATTGATAGTATTGGAGATAATTTCGGGAAGCACATGTATATTTTGGGAAATGTAAGGTGTTGTATATTCGGTACATTTGACTATTGGTAAAAATATAATGATTTGAGGCATGATGATGGTTGGTGGTACCAGATATGGCACTTGTTATTATTTTCCATGACTCTATGAGGATTATCTATCAGTATTCTCATTACATTGCTATTATCTATGCTGATTTGTTCTATTGACATGCATTTATTCTATATTGCAGTTATACCACCTCTTGACCATTCGAAGATGGAAAGGATTGAGATATTGTATCACTTTTTATAAAACCTTTTACTATGCAGAGATGGATAAGGTGAGATGTATCACTTTTTATAAACCCTTTGACTACATGAAAGCTGATAAATTGAGATATTGTGAAACTTGAGAGATTTTAGTACATGGTCTGTGAGGCCCCTGGGTTCTATCTGGTAGCTTTAACTCGGTAAATATGTACAATGGTTGTATGATAGTCGTCATTTCATTCCATGCATTGCATACATACATCCTATTTGCATTGCATCTGCGATTGTGCTTACTATCTTTTATTATTATTACAACTAGGTATATATATATATATATATATTGTTTACTAATCATTTCTTTGCAGGTGATAGGATTCTTTATTATTACATGCTTCTTCGATTTCTCTTACACTGTCAGTTGAACCTAGTGGGTATATTTTAGTGTACTCACCATTAATTTGTTTCCTCCCTGTAGATCGAGCACAGGGTAGTTGATCTTATTCTACCAGAGTCTACTTCTGTCTATCCCAGATTCTAGAGGTGAGACTTAGAGTTCAAGTCTTCATGGATCTATTGAGACTTCTTTTATTGCTTTCTATTCCAAACTTTGTATGTGATATTATTAGACAGACTTGTATTTACTTATTCGTACTACTTTTGATGTTTTTGTACTCATAACTCTAATTTTTAGGATTTAAATTAAGTTTTGTGATTGCTTTTACTTGATCTTACTTTCCTTTAGTCGTGATTCAGTTTTCAGCAATGACAAGTTTAGTATTCGGAGATCTAGGTTTGTTTGGCTCATGAATCAAGATTAGGGTGTCTAGTAGAGTCTCGCAAATCAGTATGTAGATATCCATACCCATTTTCAGGAGGCTATAGGGCACTTGATAGGAAAATCTTTCAGTCTTGCCTCTATTTATACGTTTTATTCTTACTAATTATTTTAAAATGTATCTAATCTACTCCTTCTACATAGATGCCGATTACTAGAGCCTGACGGGCAGTGGAATAACCTAAGCTAGCTAATATAGCTCCCACTCGTGGTCGAAGCAAGGCTCATGGTAGGGTCGGGGGTTAAGAATGAGCTATTGGGGTAGCTCTATCCAGAGGATAGGCTAGATCATCTTCCCCAGAGCCTAAGTATAAGTCAGAGGGACCTACCGATCCTATTCCACCACCCTCAACCCCAGATTCTATGCCTTCAATTTATGAGCTACAACTTCGGGTATTGGTCAGACTGAAGGGAGCTTCTTTAGCTGTCATTATTCTTGATGCATCGACTCTTATAGTATCGGTTGGCCCATCTATAGCTCTAGAAGATGCACTTATGACTCATGTTGAAGCTTCATCAACCCCGATGGATCCTCATATGGCCTCTATTATTCCACCTCAGACATCTTAACAGAGTTTAGGTTCACAGCTTTAGGGGTTGGCTATTGCTCTATCTATTTCACCATCCATATTCATGGTGCTACCATCTTCTTCTAGCCCAACCATATCTACTACAAAGCAAAAGAGTTTTGAGTGGTTATTTTGATTAGCACCCATGAGATTTATAGCACGCCTGGTGATAGGGCTTATGATTTCTTAACAAAATATCAGGACCAGTTGTGTAATCTAGCCATCCTTAAGTCGCATGGAGTTTCTTATACCTCTTACAAGTTTATTGGCCTAGCTAAGGAGTGGTGGAGGTCAGTTTTGGCTCATCAACCTGTTGGATCTTCAGTCATGACCTAGGAGCCTTTTACAGAGGTATTCATAGAGAGGTTTATGCCATATAGCCTTCGGGATAGCCACTGTGATGAGTTTGATAAGGCTTCAGCAAGGTTCTATGTCAATATTATACTATGAGGACAGGTTTCATACATGTCTAGATATGTCATATCTAGTATTCTTACAAAGTTCGAGAGGGATCAATGTTTAGCCAAGGGATTGGTAGGGTATCTTCAGGAGGTCATAACTTTCTTGGTTCTCATCGGTGGTACTTTCGATAGTGTGGTAGATGATGTCTGCAGGATTGAGTGCATTAGACATGATCAACAAGGCGGCGGAAAGAGGTTTCGTCAGCACAGAAAGTTTAGTGGACCCTCGCTATGAGATAGAGATTTTTAGAGAAAGGGCCATTAGGGTCGGGTAGTTCATGTAGCCATACTCGTATCTAATAGTATTGACAGGTATAGGCCTACTCAACCAAGCTATGATAACTCTTCTAGTGTAGCCAGGCATGGTATCTTTTTAGGATAGTCATTTCAAGGGCGGACCCCAAAGTTTGCCATGATTGTGATAAGGTTGGGCACTTTTCCAAATGGTTTCCTCATCATGTCTTACCATCCCAAGCTTTAGGATCTCAGCCATTTTATCCAACCCCAGCACCAACACCCAGGGACACCACATAGGGCATGAGGGGTGGTACTACAAAAGGTCATGGCACAGCGAGAGGTGGAGCTCGTGGAGGCCCACAGGCTAGAAGTAGACATAAGGTATGCTATCTTATTCCCAATAGAGCTAAGTAGAGGCCTTTAATGCAGTTATCACAAGTATAGTTCCAGTATGCCACCACTCTGCTACAATTTTATTTTATCCAGGCTCTACTTATACATATGTATTAGCTTATTTTGCCACAGATCTTAATATTATGTATAAGCCTCTTACTGAGCCTTTTTTATGTTTCCACCCTAGTAGGTAAATCTGGTGTATCGGGGTTGTATTGTGACTTTTATAGAGAGAAATACTATTATTGCCTTGATATTACTTGATATGGTTGACTTTGATGTGATACTGGGTATGGATTGGTTGTAACCTTATTATGCTATTCTTAACTACTATGCCAAGACCATGACTTTATCATGTCCTGAGTTGCCTCAATTAGTGTGGACTTAAGCATCTAGCTCTTATCCTAAAGGAGCTATTTCTTATATGCATGTTTGTAGAATGATGGATAAGGGATGCTTGTCATATTTGGCTCGTGTTTAGGACTATTCTTAGAAGTCACCATTATTAGAGACTACTAGTATTGCTAGAGAGTTTATAGATGTGTTCTTGACTGATTTGTCTGGTGTTTCATCAAATCATGATATATACTTTTCTATTGATATTGAGCCAAGTACTAATCCTAATTTTATTTCCCCCTATCAGATAGCTCTGACTAAGTTGAAAGAGTTAAAGGGACAACTAGAGGATTTATTGGTGAATGGCTTCATCTGTATAATTGTATCTCCTTAGGGTGCTCCAATCTTATTCGTGAAGAAGAAGGATGCCACTATGCAGATGTGTATTGACTACTGTCAATTAAATAAAGTGACCATCAAGAACAAGTATCCTTTACCTTGTATTGATGATCTATTTGGCCAGTTGTAGGGTGCCTCGGTGTTTTCCAAGATTTCTTTGAGGTTTGGCTACCACTAGTTGATAGTTTAGGAGTCTAATATCCCCAAGATAACCTTCAGGACTCGTTATGGTCATTATGAGTTTGTAGTTATGTCTTTCGGATTGACTAATGCCCCAACCACTTTTATGGAGTTGATTAACTGGGTGTTCAAATCATATCTATATATAGTTATGATTGTGTTTATTGATGACATCTTGGTTTACTGCAAGAGTGCATCTGACCATGTTTAGTATTTGAGGACTATACCTAGAGATTGAGAGAAGAAGATTTATATTATAAGTTCCTGAAGTGTGAGTTCTAGCATAAGTTTATCGCATTCCTTGGGCATGTAGTGACAAAATATGGTATTATGATACATCCAGCCAAGGTGGTAGCGGTTTGTGAGCGGAATAAGCCAACTTCTATGATCGATATTTTGGATTTTAATTAGTCTAGTGGGGTATTATCAACATTTTATGTAGAGATTCTCTTCTATAACAACCCTATTGACTAAACTTGCTCAAAGGATGTGGCATTTCAGTGGTCGGAGGAGTGTGAGGTGAGCTTTCAAAAGCTCAAGGATTTATTGACCTCAGCATCTATTCTTGCTTTCCCTCAGAAGGGTATGCCAATTGTGGCACATTATGATGCTTTTGGTATAGGTTTGGGTAGATTATTGGTTTAAAAAGGGAAAGTGATTGCATATGCTTCTAGATAGCTGAAGGTACATAAGAGAAATTACCCTACCCACGCTTTAGAGTTAGTTGTAGTGATATTTGTATTAAAACTGTGGTGACATTATCTTTATGGGGTGCATTGTGAGATCTTTACATACCACCAGAGTCTCAAATACATCTTTTCTCAGCCTAATTTGAACATGAGACAGTGTAGGCAGTTGGAGTTGCTAAAAGACTATGATATTTCTATCCTATATCACCCAGGCAAGGCGAATATAGTGGTAGATGTTTTGATCCAGAAGGCTACTAGTATGGAGAGTTTGTCATTCTTGAGGGCAGAAGAGAGGCCCTTAGCTTGAAGGTTCAATTACTCGCTAGACAACTGGTTTGGTTGGATATCTCTCGTCCTCATAGTATTTTTGCCTTTGTAGAGGCTAGATCTTCATTGCTTGATTAGATATGTGCTCACCAGTTTGAGGATGTTAGATTGTGCTTGATTTGTGATAAAGTGTTGAGGGGTGAAGCCAAGGAGACTATTATTAATTCTGAGGATGTTTTGAGGATAAATAGTAGAGTTTGTGTGCCTAAGGTAGGGCATTAAGTGAGATTGATATTGGAGAAAGCCCATTGTGCTAGTTATTCCATCTATCCTAGTATGGAAAAGATGTAACATGATTTGAAACAACATTATTGGTTGTGTGGGAGTAGGAGAGACATATATGAGTTAGTGGAAAAACGCTTGAATTGTCAACAAGTCAAGTATGACCACCAAAGGCCTGGTGGATTGATGTAGTGAATACCATTCCTGAATATAAATAAGAGCGAGTTACTATGGATTTTGTTACAGGTTTGCCCATGGCCTTGGGCAAGTTCGATTCAATTTGGGTGGTTATTGATCATTTGACCAAATCGGCTCACTCTCTACCGGTGAAAACTAGCTATAGTTTGGAGTAGTTGGATAGGTTGTATATTTGGGATATTGTTAGATTTCATGGGGTACTGGTGTCTATAATGTCAGATAAAGGATCTATGCTCACCTCCCATTTTTGGAATGCTTTACAACGTGGTTTGGGAACTCGATTGGATTTGAGTTCATCATTTTTCCAACCCCACACAGATGGACAATCTGAGCGCACTATTTAGGTGTTAAAGGATATGATTCGGGTCTGTGTTATAGATTTTGGGGATCGATGGGATCAGTGCTTGCCTTTGGTGGAATTTTCTTACAACAACAGTTATCACTCCAGCATTCAGATGGTATCGTTTGAGGCTTTGTATGGCTGAAGGTGTAGATTTACCATCAGATAGTTTGACTCGTGTTCAACGGATATATTTAGTGTGGATTTTCTCAGAGATACCATAGATCGGGTCCGATTGATTCAAAGTAGATTGTTGACAGCCTAGAGCCGACAGAAGAGTTATGTTGACCAGAGGACTAAGCCTTTTGAGTTCTTGGTTGGGGATAGTGTTCGGCTAAAGATTTTACCCATGAAGGGTGTGATGAGATTTGGCAAGAAGGACAAGCTCAATCCTTGATTTATTGGCCCGTTTAAGATTTTGAGAAGAGTTGGTAAGGTTACCTATGAGTTGGCATTGCCATAGAGACTATCAGCAGTTCATCCTGTATTCCATGTTTTCATGCTCCATCGGTACATTCCAGATGAGTCACATGTGATCTCTTATGATTCAATTGATTTGGGTTAAGACTTGTCCTATGAAGAGGAGTTGGTAGCTATATTGGACAGACAGGTCAAGAGGTTGAGGACCAAGGGCATACCTTCAGTGAAGGTTCAGTGGCAGTACCATCTTGTTGAGGAGGCTACATGGGAGTTGGATTCAGACATGCAGGCCAAATATCCCAGCCTTTTTGAGGCTTCAAGTACTCTTTTTTTTCTTATGTTCAAATATGAACATTATTTTTAGTGGTGAATGATGTAATGACCTGGCCGGTCATTTTTTAGACTGTTTATGAAAATTATTACTTTGCCCTTTCATAAGCTACTTTGGACCTATTTTGAACTATTTGTATTTTTGGAACTGAGATCATGTATTTTAAAAGTGAAAAATTTGAGTTTTGGCATTTTTGGAAGCTTAAGTTATTAAAAAGTGAGCTTATGTATCATTTTGAGTTTTGGGTGTCAGATCGGGAATCTATCAATTCCAACAGCTTCATAACGTCAAATCTGGTCAAGAAGAAGTTTCAGAACTGAATTCGGAGTTAAAACGAAGATTTTGGACCCAAAGTCACATTTTTAGTTGTTTCTAGACCCAAAGTTTGACTTTGGTCAACATTTAGAGTTCGGAAGCTTGGATCAAAGTTCAGACAGTTCCTGTAGTTTTGGATGGTGAAACTAACGCTAGAAATGGCTTCATTATAATTTTTGGAGTTTCCAAGGCTCGTTTTGGTGTTTGAAGTCTTAAACTACTTTATTTGAGTTGCATTGGTAATTACATCGAGGAGATCTCGAAATCAAATTCTTAGTATTTTGTTGAGTCTGGATTTCTATTTTTGGTATGGTTATAAGTCTGGTTTGTGAAATTTGGATTCCGAATGAATTCTAAGGGACTGTTTCGAGAATTTTCTTAGTTGTGTTTTGTTGTATTTGGTGCAAGCATCCTTCTTCTCCGCGTTCGTGGAGGTCTGGGTTGTCCTACACTCTGCGTTCGTGGGAGTCCTCTTCGTATTAATGGAGGGTAAATATTTATTGATCCACATTCGTGGATGGTCCCACCATGATTGCAGAGGACAGTGCTCCATTGTACTCCACGTTCGCAGATCTTAATCCACGTTCACGGAGTACATTTTCGTTTGATCAGTTTTAAACTCGAGAAAGCACCAATTTTACACCATTTTCAATATTTCAAGCTTTTAGAGGCGATTTGTGATGAGGCGTTTTGTGGAAATCTTTTGGGTAAGTGTTTTCATCATCAATTTATTTAATTTGCACTATTTATATCTTGATTATGTCTTAAATTTCATGATTGTGGGTATTTAAAATTGGGGATTTTAAGTCTATGATTTGGAAACTTTAATGGATTTGAACTCAATTTTTGTGGAATTTTCACCCATGAATTTCTTTTCTCGCACAGAACCGTAATTTCAAATCAATTTTCAGATTTGGAAACTTCAAATGTTAGCCCTAATTTTAACTATTTTGCCCCTAAGTCTAATTCGTGTCAATATGCATATTAGAATTCATTTCTTGACGCGCAGCATCTATTTTTGATAACGATTGGTTGATTTGGTGATCAATTTGAGGCTTGAGTGGATCTAAAGGCTTGGTTCGAGTGTGGTTTCGGCATCGAGAGTGGTCTGGCTAACCTTTTTTATACTAAATTTGAGTTATTGGACATGTTTATGTGGTAATTATTAGATTTATATTGTTCTTGAGTATTTGGATCGAGATGATGGAATTTTGGTAAAAGATGTGGTATCAGTTATGTTGGAATTGAAGTAAATTATGACTTTATTGATAAATTGAGCTATCTTCTTGAGATTTGAGATATTTTACTTATTATTGTGATGATTTGAGTACTTATGACATCATTTGGAATGTTTTGTGGTAAATTATTGTAATGACCCTCCCGGACATTTCTATGGTTTTGCACTTATTTTATTGATTTGAGCCTGTGTATAATGACCTCGGGCCATTGGTAATTTGTTGGGACTATTAGGATGGCTATAGGTTGGGTTATGTGGGAGTTATGTGGATTTTTGAGTTAATCAGGAAGTTATACTTGTAAAATGAATTTTTTTGGTAAAGTACTAGTAAATGGTCTTGGAGTAGAATTCTAACGATTCCATTAGCTCCAGAACAGTCGAATTAGGTTAGGAGCATATCTGGTGCAATTATATCGTGGATTATAAATTTGACCATCAAAACTAGTTAATAGTTGACCCAGCTAACACCCTTGGGAATCATGCCTTGAATGAGAATTTTGATAGTGCGGTTAGCTCCGAAACGTCAATTTGATCTGGGATGACCCCTCATTTTAAACTGGGAGCTTCTGGATGCGAGTTGACCTCCATTGGAAGTTACAGATGAGGAAGTAGGACCCATATCAAATCATAGGAGGCTTCGTTGGAAATTTTGACTACACTGTTGGATCAAGAATGTCAAAATCCATATGGTTACATAGTTCATTTGTGAAAACTAGAGTACTAATGAGTCGAAATGATGAAAAAAGGGTTGGATAGTTGTTGAATGGAAGGGAGTGATGTGGAAAATTCTGGGGGGAGGGGGGCTACCATGTGGTAGTGATGTGGGCTGGCACCAAGGTATACATATATAAGCTTATTTTCAGGAGAAAAATACATATATACATATTAAATTCACACCGTGCTTCTGAGCTCACTTTTCATTTGATTTGAGTAATTCAAAAGGCTACGTGACACAGTTGTTTTCGACAAACATTGTGGTGGTGTCGAAATTTTATTTTGGTGCATATTTTGAGGTAAAATCTCTATTTTTCAAGAGTTATATATCGGAAATGAGTAAAAACTTTACATAGTGATATCTCAGTCATCTCTCAACGTAAATAAGTGAAATTTATGTCTAAATTATTCTATTTTTGGACAGGAACATTTGGGTATACTTGGATCATGGTAATTTGGCTATATTTTTATAGAATTTGATCAAGAATTTATGTAAGAAATATTTTTCAATAAGAAATGCAACTTCATTTTTGAATTGTTTCTCTGTCTTCTGGGATTTGTTTTGGGCTCAATTTCTGGCTATGGACTCAGTGTGATGTAAGGATCATTTTACAAGGGTTGATTCGGTAATTTAGGTGTGGGCTTATTTTTTCCTGTTATAGTCATAATTTATGTAACCTCACCCATTTCTTGAGATTGTTCAACCAATATGACGACATTGACATTGTGAATAATATTTTAACTTCTAAGCAGCATCGAAAATCTATTCAGAGGGAAAAGCTCAGGCAGATTGGCTCAGGATGTGAGGAATCGTCTACTAGGTTGGCTAGACTTCTCTACACCTTAGACTGAGTTGAAATGCATGTGTATTTGAGTTGGAATGTGTTGTAATGTACTGTTAATGGGTGGAGTTGTGCAATATATGTTGTATATAGCTGGTTGTGATTTGTATGTTTTATATATATGATGATATGGGATGACAATTATTGCATTGAGGGTTGTATTAGTTGTGACTTCTATATTAGCTGGGTCTGACACTATATGACAATGAGAGGGCCTGAAAGGGATGGCTAGGGATGCAAACATGTGATTGATATGTACACTGAGCTTGAATATTTCTTGTATGTGTGCACGGGCTAAGGCTACCAAAATATACTAGCTCATGAGGCTGACAGGTGATTGCTTGCTACTCTGTGCACTGAATCTATTATCTATATCTGATATGTGTACTTGTGGTAGAATTCCTGATTAAATATGATTTTGTGTTGCCCTGTGGGTTATATGATCATGTATACCATTGTTATCTGCTATGAACTTGTGCCACTAATTAATGACTAGGGAAACACACCATGTTCTAGGAACGGTTATAGTTATGCTCCTAAAGGAGCCTTGTGACCTGTATTACAAGATACATTGCTACTGAGCCGTTGGCGGGTCAGGAACGGAAGTATGACCCTATTAGAGAGGTATAGGTTATATCCTATGGGCTTCCTGGGCTATTTATGATGAGACACTAGCTGTGTGGGTTAGTCCTGGGGACTGGCACCCTATTTAGAGAGAGACACATTATCAGTGGGTCGACACGTGGTGGCCTTAGGTGATATACTTTATAGTAGATGGGTTGTGATATGATTTTGGGTAGGTGACATCCTTCTGATTATCTAGCCTCTTGGGCCTTAGCTTAGGTTACACTGACGTTTCTCTATAAGTAGCTTTACATAGAGAAAGTGGTATTGTAAGGGTTGAATATCTAGCCTTGGGACAGGTATGTGTTCTAACTTGACTTGTACATGTATGGGGATGTAGAGCCTATACTGAGATATGTTTACCAGAAGATTGCGTATTAATTATGTACCATCCTATAGCCTGATTCTAGTATAGATGTGACTCTACTGGGTTTGGTTGTCTTGGATACTTATGATTTACCGTAATTGGCTTTGTTTACTTTGAGGACTTATGATTAAAGAGGTTATGGTATACTTGGCCTTTATTGAACATGAATCTACGGTAATTGTGATATATATATATGCACTCCAATGTATTACAGATAGTTATTGTGCACTGGTTCTTTCCATCTGTTACTGGTGTAGCGATATATCTGAGAGGAGTGGTAGTTACGGTTGTGTAGGATTTGTTTGACATTATGGGATACCTATTTCATGAGTGGTGTAGTTTATATTCACTCTGGGCATGATATGATTGTCATCGCCTACATTCACTCTAGGCATGATATGGCCTTGGAGTTTTGAATCCAGATAGAATCGTTAGGTGAGTGGCTGATTGATACCTCAAGTCCTAGATGACACTCTTTATTTCTATCTGAGATCTAGTGGCCACGTCCGAGTGTCTGAGGCTTAGGAGTCATGCCCCCATGGTTTGAGTCTTGTGACCATAACTATGATGTCGAGTGGCGGATGCTGATTCTGAGGATCGAGCACCTGTTGATGGTTAGATTGGGAGGTCCATTGGTTACACTCTAGGTTTGAAACACTGATATGTTTTAGAGAGAGAGAGATGACACACTGGTTGTTTTGGGTCTGAAACCTGATTGATTATGGGTCGTGGACCCCATTAGTTATATTTTGGGTCAAGGACCTTGTTGATTCTATCTTTGGGGGCTAGGCCCCATGATTGAAACATTAAGCTGAGACATTGTTGTTTATGCTAAGGGGATTCTTTCTCCTACGAGGCATATGTCCCACCATCACACATGTAAATTTAGATCGGGTGTAACATTTCTATATAAGGTCAGAGACCCAGTTGACATTTGAGTATTAGGGGCAGAGGCTCAGCCGATTTTCTTTGGATCCATTCACATGTACATACCCTGATTGTGCATAGGTGTACCCTCTATGCTTATAGGGGCTCAGGGGATGTTCTTTTTTTTAATTTTTTTTTATAGGGAATAGACCTATGCCAATAAGTCCCCACCTCCTTGGACGGTCAAGGGTTGAGCAACACCCCCAAGCTTTATTATAAATAAAAACCAAAAATACACAAAATGAGGGGGACGTAGACCTTACCTCCACCTAGTGATGGTACATAGACTGGCCTTCCTACTAAGGACAACCAGTTTATCTCCATATTCTAATGTACAACCATCTTAGCTAAAGAGCACCTATGAGAGGACTCCTCTCTGTACACAAAAACTAAGAAAGCCATAATAAAGACAAAGAAACCATAAATAAGGGAGACTCTCCCCTTACAATAGAAAACTAGCTTACACAAAATCTTCAGCATATTCTGAAGACTCCAAGGCTTCAAATCCGAGCTTCAGCATAGTCTGAAGACTCAGGGGATATTCAGACTTAGATACTAGGTCCTTACACCCATGTACAGTTGATATTGGGAGTTGGGTCCTATTGTGATTCGGTTGATCAAATTATGTGTGGGTGTACCTTTTAGGCTTGTGGGGGCCCAATTGGCGTACAGGCATAGATACTAGGGCCTTGCACCCATGTACAGTGTTATGTCTCAATTGGGGACAGTGTAATATGGGCATATGCAGTCTTATCAGTCGGCTATCATTTTTTACCACTTGGTGGGTTCAGGTTATCGTTGTTCATCACTTGGGTTGGTTCAGGTTATCATTGTTCATCACATGGTTAGCTTTGTTGTGGTTTCAGGGTTTCCAAACATGTAGTTCCTTGATTTGAGTTCCAATTTGGCTAGACATACTGCAGTTCTTTATATTTGACTCTTCTGGATTTACTGTATTTCACTCAGTCGGTTGATGATGCCTAATAGGTTCTTCTTTTGGGTACTCACCCCTTAAATTTTTTTATCTTCCCATGGTGAAGTTCTAGGTATGGGTCGTGAATTCTAATTTTGGGGGATCCAGGAGCGCGCATGAGACTTCTTTTGAGTGAGCACCGACAGCTCTGGCTTCATCGCAATCTCCTTCCTTTTGATGGTCGTCCTTTGCTTTCATACATTGGACTTGTATAGTAGAATTATATATTTATAGGAGCACTTTTGGGTGGTATATTATTATGGCTATTGATAAATGTATATTATTATGTCCTTGTGTCTATTGTAGCTCTATACAGATGACTTCTAGGTTCTAGATGCGTTGCGGTTATTTATATTGTTGTGTTGGTTATGGTTATGACTAGAAATGTAGGATAGGTACGTTGGGGTTAGGTAATAGGCATTCATGTAAGTGGTATTTAGCAGGTGTCATCATGATCGGGATCGGGTCATAACAAGGTGGTATCAGAGCTTAAAGTTCACTAGTCTCAACTGTACAGAGCCACCGTCTAGTAGAGTCCTATGGATGGGTACAGAGATGTCTAAGGCTTATCTCCAGTAGGCCACAGGATGCTTGAAAAACTACTTGTATTATTGATTCTAGTAATATGATATTGTCAATGGTCTGTCAATTTTCTGAAATCTAATTTGATTTATCCTTCTGATGTGGATGTCGCGTAGAGGTCAGACTCAGGGCTGGAGTAGTATTGCATCGTCAGTCCTAGATAGGGAGTAGCCTCCAGAGCCTATTTAATAGATATTGGATTCCCTCGAGTTTTGATAGTCGGATAGGAAGCCTACGGGCATTGAGATTGTGGGAGTCTTAGAGACAAGCTTTATGATCAATTACTTGGTTGATGGTGGTTATGGATTATCCTATGGGAGATGTTGTTTAGGCTAGAACTTTGTGATACGTGTATTTGTACGTCAGTTGTTGGTTAAATATTATGTGGGCTGTGAGCACTCTTGATAGAGATTCTAAGGGTGAGATAAGTTGTGACTGAGAAAATGATAGGCATTGGTGCTCTCTATATCTCCATATTTAATTATTTACAACTGGTTTAACCTGTTAGAATCTCAATGTTGATAAGTATGTTATACCTGGTGGGAGTTTGAGTAATTGTCACCTATGTTACGATTATACCCTATTGGAGACTGAATGTGAGCCAAGACCTTATGATTTATACATATGATCATTTCGATACTTGACTGCTGGAGTGGGTAGTCTGATACTAGTCTACACTATATTTGAGAGGCAGGTTATACATTATACCCCGAGATACACCTTGTGCCTCTATGGTTATGATTCTACTATGATGATTTTGTTGATATGTGGGTTTTCTGATTTATGGGTGACTGGATTGTGAGATAAATGTTATGCCCAGGATCTCAGCCAGGTTGTCTATTATTGGATAGGATATTGTTGCGTTATCAGCTGAGTAGTCGGCCACTCTACCCTGTGGACTTGTAATTATTAGCTAGTTGAGAATGTGTTGTCTGGATTCCTAGCTATGCTTGTTAGTGGGGATGTTGATCATTTGTCGGGGTGCCTTATATTTGAGTTATGGTTTTACATTGTAGCTGCATTTCTTAGCTTATCGCCTACTTAGGTATGGATTTCAAGTTTCTTTTATCCCGAGTGAGGTATTGAGGTAGTAGAAGGTCACTTTTATTAGTGGGGGATTTGGTATGGTGATTCCTCAAGATTGTGATATACGGGTTGAGCAATTTTTTCAGATGACCTTGGTTTTGATATTGCCCTTGAAGCGGATTGACTCACTTCTATTATATGGTTATCGATGTCATACTCTAGTTGGTCGGTTTGAGCCTACTGAGTTGGCCGCACGGTATAGGATTATTATAGGATTCCTTAGCTAGGTTAGGGGTCTTTAGGATGGACTGAGAACAACTCAGAGTAGACACTTGGGTTATGCCGACCATGAATGCCAATTTATATAGTTCGAGATTTGAGCAGAATAATTCTGAGGGTGACACCGCTGACTAGAGTCATGCAGATTAGAAGGTAAGGGTAAGCTTAGCCCCAATACGGTAGCCTTTGAGGTTTTGAGATGAGTTGGATTGATTACACCTGAGTTAGCCCTACCTATGGCTTATTCCTCTATACATCTTATTTTATGCATATCGATGTTCTGTTGGTGTAGTCCAGATAAGTTACATGTACTCCAATATGATTTTGTTAAGTTAGATGATTGTCTGATATTGTTAAAATAGATTTTAGTGAAGGATATTCTAGAGGTTGTATCTGGATCTATTGTGGCCATTATGAGTGGCTAATTATGTTTGTTGGGTTGACTATGGTGTTGTATAATATGAACTAGATGACTTATAGTGACCAGTTGCAGTATTTGTTAGAGGTCGCTTGTTAATAGCTACTGAGAACCATGTTTGAGAAATGATATATAGATCTCTGGGTACGAAGGGAGGTACAAGGACTCATTTGAGTGGTTGGCCTATTGAGTATTTGCTGCATTGGTGAATGTTTGATGGTGATGCCGAGTGGATTAGATAGTAAGGTAAAGGCGTTTAGGCCTTATGTGTGAATATGAGCATACTAGCTATTATCCGTAATTATTTGGTTATCTTGTAGGCCATTTGTGGTTGATTTATAGGAACATCTTATATACGGGAACCAAGAATGGAGTGGAAGCGATATATGTAAACCACGAGTATAGTTATAAACGACCATGATTATCTAAATATCTAGTAGTGTGGTAAGGACAGGTACGCCTAGCAAATTGATTTCCCAGACTTGTCAGTTGATCGAGCAGATGGGGGAAAATAGTGGATTGTTGAGAATTCTTTATTCAATTATTGCACTGACTCATTGTTGTATACAGATGAGTGGTTAGATTTTTGGATAGTGAAAACAACACTGAAACTATTATGGGATATGAAGCATATTTATGGTCAATACACTCGTGGTATAGATCGGAGCCTGCAGGTATGATTGCATTCTTACTTTCGCGAATGAAAGTCTTATTAGTGAGAGATGTTTTAATGACCCTAGGGATCATTTCTATGGTTTTGAAGTTATTTTGTTGATTTAAGTTTGTGTATAATGACCTCGGGCCATTAGTAATTTGTTGGGACTATTGGGATGGCTATAGGTTGGATTATCCGGAAGTTATGTGGATTTCTGAGTTAACTAGAAAGTTATACCTGTAAAATGATGTTTTTGGATAAAGTCCTAGCAAATGGCCTTGGAGTGGAATTCTGATGATTCCATTAGCTCCAGAATGGTCGAATTAGGCTAGGAGCATGCCTAGTGCAATCATAATATGGATTGTAAATTTAACCGCCAGAACCGGCTAATAGTTAACCCAGTCAGTTCCATCAGAACCATGCCCTGAATAAGAATTTTGATAGAGCGGTTAGCTACGAAACATCAATTTTGTTCTAAAACAAGCCCTCATTTGATAGCCAAGACTTTCGGATGCAAGTTGACCTCTGGGGGGCTTTTTGTTGGAAAATGCATATAAGGAAGTAGGATTCATGTCATATTGTAGGAAGCTTCGTTGGAAATTTTGACCGCAATATTGGATCTAAAATGTCAAAATCCATATGGTTTCATAGTTCATTTGGAAAAATCAAAGTCTGAACGAGCCCGAAACGATGAAAAAAGGGTTGGATGGTTGTTGAATGGAAGGGAGTGACATGGCAGACTCTAGGCGCTGCAACATGGCATGATCTGAAGCTGCTTTGTGGCAGTGATGTGGACTGGCACCAAGGTATACATATATAATCTTGTTTCCAGGAGAAAAATACACATATACATATTAACTTCACACTGTGATTCTGAGCTTATATTTTATCCAATTTGTGTGATTCAAAAGGATACGTGATACGGATCTTCACGAGGAACGTCACGGTGGTTTCAGAATTCAATTTTGGTATGTATTTTGAGGTAAAATATCTCTTTTTTGCAAGTTATATATCAGAAATGAGTGAAAAACTTTATATTGTGATATCTCGATCATTTCTCAACGAAATTAAGTGAAATTTGTGTCTAAATTGTTCTATTTTTCAAGAGGAACATTGTGGTATGCTTGGATTTTTATGAAATTTAAATGAAACATTATTTAAGAAATATTTTCCAATAAGAAATGCAACTTCATTTTTTAGAATTTTTCTATCTTCTGGGATTTGTTTTGGGCTCAATTTTTGGATATAGACTCAGGGTGATGTAGGGATTATTTTATGGGGGTTGATTTGGAATTTTTTCCATGGGGCCCTATTTTTTCCATTATAGTCATAATTTATGTAACCTCACCTATTTATTAAGGTTGTATAGCCAATGTGATCGTGTTAACATTGTGAATTATATTTTAACAGCTAAGTAGCATAGGAAAGCTATCAGGAGGGGAAAACCTCAGACATATTGACTTAGGATGCAAGGAATCGTCTACTAGGTAGGATAGACTTTTCTATACCTTAGACTAAGTTTAAATGCATACATATCTGAGCTAGAATGTGTAGTAACATACTATTTATGGGTAGAGTTATGGAATATATTTTTTATATAGCTAGTTGTGATTTGTATGTGCTATACATATGATAATATGAGATGAGAATATTGTATTGAGTGTTATGCTAGTTGTGACTACTATACTAGCTGAGTTTTGACATTATATGACAACGAGAGGGCCTGAAAGGGTTGGGGCTGCGAACATGTGACAAGTATGTACACTGAGCTTGACTCTTACTTGTATGTGTGTGTCATCTAAGGCTATCGAAATATACTAGCTCATGAGGTTGATGAGTGATTACATGTTACCCTGTTCACTTATTCTAGTATCTATATCTAATTTGAGTACTTTGGGTAGAACTTCCTAATTAAACATGATTTTGTGTTGCCCTGTGGGTTATATGGTCTTGTATACCGTTGTTATCTATTATGTACTTGTATCACTGGTTAGTGACTGGGGAAACACATCATGTTCTGGGAATGATTATAGTTGCACTACTAAAATAGCCTTGTGACCTGTGGTGCAAGATATGTTGCTACTAAGCCACAGGCAGGTCAGGGATGGGTGTATGACCCTATTAGCAAGATATAGGTTATATCCTATGAGCTTTTTGGCCTATCTGTGATGAGTCACTTGCTATGTGGGTTAGTCCTGGGGATTTGCACCCTGTTTAGAGATAGGCACATTATTTGTGGGTCGACACATGGTTGCCTTTGGTGATTTACTTTATAGTAGCTAGGTTGCAATATATTTCTTGGTAGATGACATCCTTCTGATTGTCTAGCCTCTTGGTCCTTAGCTTAGATTACACCGACGCTCCCCTATGAGTTACTTTAGATAGAAAAAAGGGTCTGGTAAGGGCCAAATACGAGATAGTGCCCTAAGACAGGCATATGTTCTGACTTGACTCATACTTGTATGAGGGTGTAAAGCATGTTGCTAATGAGATATGTTGACTAGGAGACTGTGCATTAATTATATACTGTATTATGTCCTTAATCTGGTACAAATATGACTCTGTTGGGTTTGGTTGTCCTAAATACTTATGATTTATCGTGATTGGCTATGTATACTCTAGGAACTTGTGATTGACAAGGTTATGGTATACTTGGCCTTTGTTGGGCATGACTCTACAGTAATTGTGATATATATATATATATATATATATATATATATACACACACACTCTGATGTTTTGCTTATAGTTCTTCTGCATTGGTTCTTTCCATTTGATGCTGGGGTAGCGATGTATCTGGGAGAGGTGGTAGTTATAGTTGTGTAAGGCTGGTTTGTGATTGTAGGATGCCTATGTCATGAGTGTCGTTGCCTACATTCACTCTGGGCATTATATGATTGTCGTCACCTATTTTTACTCTAGGCAAGCTATGACCTTGAAGTTTCAAATATGAATAGACTAGTAGTGAGTGGCTGATTGATGCCTCAATTCTTAGATGATGTTCTCCATCACTATTCGATCTTCAATGGCCACGTCTGAGTATCTGAGGCTCGGGAGTAGCACTCTCGTGGTCTAAGTCCGATGACCATGACTGTGATATCGGGTGGAGAATGCCAATTATGAGGATCAAGCACCTTTTGATGCTTAGATTGGGGGCCCTCATTGGTTACACTCTGGGTTCGAGACACATCTATATGTTAAGAGAGAGATATGACATACCAATTATTTTGGGTCTAAGACCCAATTGACTATGGGTTGTGAACCTCATTGGTTATTTTTTGGGTTAAGGAACTTACTGATTCCATTCTTGAGGGCTAGGACCCATGATTGATACGTTGAACTGATACATTGTTCTTTATGATAGGTGTATTCTTTCTCCCGTAGGGGATATATCCTACCATTATGTATGTATATTTGGATCGGGTGCCACATTCTGGCATAAAGTCAGAGACTCAGTTGATATGTGAGTGTTAGGGGTGGACGCCTAACTAATTTCCCGTGGATACACCTATACACTCCTTGATTGTGCATAGGTGTATCCTTTGGGCTTATGGTGGATCAGGGGGCATTCAAGCTTAGAAACTAGGGCTTTATACCGGCTTACAACCGACCTATGATCATGTGATATTAGGAGTTGGGTCTTATTGTGATTTTGTTGATCAAATTGTGTGTGGCTGTACCTTTTGGGCTTATGGGGGCCTAGCTGGCATACAATCATAGATACTAGGGCCTTGCACCCATATATAGTGTTATATCTCAGTTGGGTACAATATGGTATGGGCTTATGCAGTCTTGTTAGTCGATTATCATTGTTCACCACTTTGGTAGGTTCAGGTTATCGTTGTTCATCACTTGGGTTAGTTCAGGTTATTGTTGTTCATCATTTGGTTGGCTTTGCTATGGTTTGAGGGTTTCTAGACATGTAGTTCCTTAATTTGAGTTTCAATTTGGCTAGATCTGCAATAATTCTTTATATTTGACTCTTTTGGATTTACTATATTTTTCACTTGATCTGTCGATGATGCCTACTGGGTGCCTCTTTCTAGTACTCACCCCCTATATTTTTGCATCCTCCCATTGTACAAGTCTAGGTACGGGTCATGATTGTTGATTTCTGGGGATCTGAGAGCACGCAGGAGACTTTTTTTGGGTGAGCACCGATAGCTCTTGCTTCGTTGCAGTCTCCTTCCTTTTGATGGTTGTCCTTTGCTTTTAGACATTGGCCTTGTACAGTAGAATTATGTATTTATAGGAGCACTCTCAGGTTGAAAATTATTATGGTTATTGATTTTTGTATATGATTATGTCCTGGTGTCTTTTGTATCTCTGTACAATTGACTTCTAGGTTTTGGGTAGGTTATATTGATATTGTTGTGTTGGTTATGATTATGACTAGAAAGATAGGATAGGTACCGTAGTGTTGGGTAATCAGTTTTCCTGTAGGTGGGATCTAACAAGCGCCATCTTGACTGAGACCGAGTTGTGACAATTGATGATACTGGAGATGATTTGGGAAACATGTTATATTTCAGGATGTGTGAGATCTGGTATATTTGGTACACTTTACTATTGGTAAAATATGATAATTTGAGGCATGATGATGGTTGGTGGTACCAGATGTGGTACTTACCCAGTCAGTTGAACCTACTAGCTACATTTTGGTGTACTCATCCCAACTTGTTTCCTCCCTATAGATTGAGCATAGGGACCCCTACAAGATTGTTGATCTTATTCAACTAGATTCTACTTCTATCTATCCTATATTCTAGCAGTGAGGCTAGACTTAGACTTCGAGTCGTCGTGGATCTATTGAGACTTCTTTTATTATTTTCTATTCTGGACTTTGTCTTTGATACTATCAGACAACCTTGTATTTACTTATTCATACAACTTTAGATGTTCTTGTACTCATGACTCTAGATTTTGGGATTTAAATTAAGTTTTGTGGTTGTTTGTACTTTTCTTTAGTCACGATTCAAGTTTGGGTCATGACATCGGCACTCTCCCAAGTAAAGCTTACCATATTTTTCACAAGGTGTCTTTCCCCTCGAACGTTGAACCACACTCCCATGGTATTAGGAACCTTGAGCTCAAAAATTTTGGACACTTTGTGATTTCTAATCATAATTGTTGTTTAATGTTAGTGCACTCACTAAGAATGGTACATAACCAAAATACATCTTCTAGAAAAAGGACCTATCTCCCTTACTATGCTTTTGGCTACTAATCTTATGCCCTATTGACTTGTTCTTCTTGCTTAGATACTCTTCTCTATCTTTCTTCTTGTCCTTCTCAACTTGTTGTGCATATACCATAAGTATGGAGATGTCCATATCTAAAATCAACAATAACACCCTATACTCCTTTTTCATATGTTTGCCCTAGCTAGAGACAAACGTTCTCATTTAGGACCTCATATTAGGAACAATCTCAGGAGAATACATAGATAGCTGGATAAACATGAGGCCTTATTCTTTGACAGCCATCCACTGTAGCTTCAAGTTCACAAACTCCTTAGCCTTTGCATTCCTCAACTCCTAAGGAAAGAAGTGACCAAGGAAAGCATTCCCAGTTTATCCTATACCGAAGGCTCAGCATTCTCACCTCGACTCTCCTTTCATTAATTAAACCAAACATTCATTACATCCTTCAGATGGTAGGAAGCAAGACCAACTCTTTCAATCTCATTTGCATGTATAGCTTTAAGGACTTTTCATATCTTATCTATGAAGTTCTAGGAGTCCTCCTCAACCTTAGACCCAGTGAAGACCAGTGGGTTCATTCTTTGGAAGTCTCTAAACCTCACTGCAGCAGTCAGCTCCTGAGAGATAGAGCTAGGACCTGGTGAACTCCAATTAATACTTTAGGAAGCCACAATCTGAGTGAGCATGGTAATGGCTCCTCTGAATTTAGCATTTTAAGTAGGGATAGGCTGAACAATAGGTACCCGAGGAGTTCTATTAGACTTGGCAGAAATAATGCAATTCCTTTATCTTATTGTGAGCTTAGGAGGCATGATCTGCAATTTATAACACATAAGTTAGATGGGGACTTTCATAGAGCTAAGCTCTATCAAACTATAATGTCCTTTAAGGTCATTTTTGGAATTCTTGACAAAATTACAATTTTTCCCTTCTCGAACATTGTCTTGGATCATTTTTTGTTGAGTCAAAAGGTTAAAATTTGAAAACCTTGTAAAATGTTGGAGTTTAGTAAAGAAAGAATTTTTAAAGGGTTAAAGTTAAAATTTTTGAGTTTTATGGTCATTTTTAGTTTCGAGTGTCGAAACTCAATTTTATCAATTGCATCAGTCCAAAATGCAGAATCTTATCTAGGAGAGCTAGTGGAACTAAATTAGAGTTAAAATAGAGATTTTGGATCCAAAGTTGCATTTTTAGTTAATTTTGGATCATAGTTTAGCTTTGGTCAACATTTGGAGTTTGGAAACTCGAATCAAAATTCAGAGAGTTCCAGTAGTTCTGGGTGGTAAAACTAATACTAGAAATGGTCTCATCAAAATTTTTAGAGTTTCTGAGGTTATTTTGAGTATTTGAGTCCTAAACTAGTTTAAACGATCTTTCTCAAGTTCCACGGTAAGGAGGTCCCAAATTCAAATTCTGATAGTTCCCTTGAATCTGGAATATCATTTCTGGTAGGGTTACATATTTGGTTTGTGTGTTACGGGTTCTGAATTAATTTTGAGCGTCTATTTTTTTTTATTCTCTCTTGCAATTGTTGATATCTGGATCAAAATTTTACTCCACATTCGTGGACTTTTTTCCACGTTCACGGAGATGTAATTAATTTGTACTTTGCATTCATAGAGGTATAATTAATTTGTACTTCATGTGCGTGGACTTTTGTTCGTGTTCGAGGAGGTGGTTCAGGGTTGGAATAGGCCTACCGCGGCCACTGAGATTCATAGTTTGTGAACCTAGCGGGTTATTATAGGCGATTTGTTCAGGATTTTCTTCTATAGAAGCTCCATTGACCAGGCTCACTTAGAAGAATGCTCCATTCCATTGGTTGGATGAGTGTGAGGAGAGTTTCCAAAAGCTCAAGTTATTATTTACTACCGTTCCTATTTTGACCTTGCCCAAGGAGGGTGTTGATTTTGTAGTGTATTGTGATGTTTTCGGGGTTGGTTTGGGTGGGGTCTTGATGCAAAATGGGAAGGGGATAGCTTATGCCTCTAGGAAGCTGAAAATTCATGAGAAGAACTACCCCACCCATGACTTGCAGTTGGCAGTTATTGTGTTTGTGTTGAATGTGGAGGAACTATCTTTATGGTGGTTTTTATGACATTTCACCGATCATCGCAGCTTGCAATACATCTTCAGACAAAAGGGCCTGAACTTGAGACAGGGGAGGTGGAATAAGCTTCTAAAGGATTATATGTCACTATTTTATATCACTCGGGTAAAGTCAATGTGGTGGTGGATGCTTTGAGTAGAAAGGCTTCTAGCATAGGGAGTCTTGTAGCTATTCGAGTGGAGTAGCAACCCTTGCCTAGAGGCATTCAAATGTTAGCTAATGGGTTGGTGCGATTGTAGGTTTTTTAGGATGGTGGTGTACTTGCTTTCTTGGTCCTCCTTGATGGATCAGATTAGGAGTCGTTAGTTTGAGGATGAGAAGTTATGCCAGATTTGTGACAAGGTAATTAGAGGGAAGGCTAAGGAAGCCAAGCTTGATTATGAGGGAGAATTGAGGATCAGGGGTAGGATTTATGTGCCTAAGGTAGATGATTTGATCAGATTGATCCTAGAGGAGACTCATTATGCTAGATATTCTATTAACTTGTGGACAAATAAGATGTATCACGATTTGAGCCAGCACTACTGGTGGTGCGGCATGAAGAAGGATATCTCAGAGTTTATTACCAGGTGCTTGACGTGTCAGCAGGTCAAATGCGAGAATTTGAGACCAGGTGGAGAGCTTCAAAGGATTTCCATTCCCGAGTGGAAGTGGGAACGTATTTTTATGGACTTCATAGTTGGCTTACCTTCTACAGTTGGTGATTTTGATTCCATTTGGGCAGTGGTGGATCGATTGACCAAGTCTGCCCATTTCATTTGAGTTAAGGTGAAGTTCATAGTCGAGAAGTTAAGCCATCTCTACATCAATCAGATTGTGAGACTTCACGGAGTTTAGTTTCCATTGTATCAGATCGTGGCTCATTGTTTACATCCCATTTCTGGAGATCTTTACTGAATGGTTTAGGTACCAGTTTATATCTGAGTACAACTTTTCACTCCCAGACCGATGGATAGTCCGAAAGGACCATTCAGGTGTTAGAGGATATGCTTCGGGCATGTGTCATTGATTTTGGGGCCATATAGGATCAATACTTAGTCGTGGCGGAGTTAGCTTACAACAACAGTTACCAATCCAGCATTCAGATGGCTCCCTTTAAAGCCTTGTATGGTCAGAGATGTAGATCACCTATTGGATTATTTGACTCGGTGGCTGATGTCGCTCAAGCTACACCTCTTTTTGAAGTTTAAATTGGTCGCTGTCAAGTAAATGATCTAACCAAGGTTAGGGTCAAATCCCACAGGAAATATGGTAGGCTAGAGAATAGTTCAATTGCAAAGTGAGGTGATTAACCTACTTATCTCCTGAAAGAGGAGGTTGTAATTGTAAAATAAACCTAGACTAATGCAAGTGTTATGAAATCAGTAGAAGAGCTAACTAGGGTGATGTGTTCCCCATGTTTCCCTAACTCAACATTACAAGATAATTGTAATCTTTTCCGATGTGTAGGTGTAGAATGGTAAGTTAAGTTTACCAAATACTTTAATCCAGCTGTAAGGTAAATTTCACCACAGGATTTGATCCATCTCCGCAGTGTGACACTAGTAACCCTTACCTATTGTCCTATTACAACCTCCCCTTGATTAAGTTTGGATGATTAGATGAGAAATCATCAATCGAATCCTATTAATTATTCTCTTTTCCTATTCATTACCTCCTTGATCCAGCAAGTAACACTAGGCCAGTTCTAACGTTGGCCACCGTCAAAAAACATTTAAGATTAAGAGAATTAATTAATACATTCATACACACCTTCCAAGAATTATAAATTATTCAGTTTTACCTTGTTAGTTCATCATGGTCCCACAACCCTAGTTGTGGATTTAACTAATCATAATCAGTGTAGATGCAAGAATCATGATATAGAATAACATAATTGAGCACTTACACGAATGAATTTATGAACAAGAAATTCAACTCTTTAATAGCAATCACAAGAATCACGAACATAAAAGATTGTTTTTCACTCCCTAGAAATAATCAAAACTATGAACTATTGCGAACTCTCAGGGAAACTTAATGAAAAATAACTTAAAAACCTATTTATAATGTTTAAAATACAAAGCCAAATCAAACTAGGAATACTGAGTCGGCAGGATCTACGGGCATACTCTACGAGCCGTAAAATGTTCCATGGCCAGTAGTTGGGCTTTTGTGGACTTTATCTTCAGAACTAGGGTGGCTTATATGAAACCCTTCTACGGGTTGTATAAGATTCTACAGCCCGTGGAGGATTTCGTCTGATGACTTTCCAGTAACTCCCCAATCTCTAATCCTCAGGGTATGATGGCTAATCTACAACTCGTACAATGGTTTATAGTTCATTGATTTTCTCGTAGATTAAACTTCTAAAAATCACCCTTCACTAGAATTTACTACGACTCCCCTTCTACAGCCTGTGAAATCATCCATGACTCGTAAAGTGTTTCATGAATCCTCATAACAAGTATTTTCAGCACACTTCGCCCAAAAATTACACCAACCCTGTAATCCTGCAAAACAAACATAAAACCACATCAAATTTAATAACATTGCTTTGAGAACACATAAAATTCCAAGTTTTAAGCATCAAAAGTTTTGTATTGCGGTAGCACATCAACACCCTCAACTTAAAATTATTATTTATCCTCAAGCGATGGACTCAATCTACATCAGCAGTACAGTAACACACAAACCTTAGTCTAATAGAATGCATGATATCAAGCTCAAGCACAAATATCCATACCACTTGTAATCACCTGTCAGATAGCTATCAGACAAACCAATGCAGATCAATACATTCAACAGTGCAACTGTGAAGAGCAATGTAACCTATGCTGATCAACATTCACTGAACTAGTCTAATACTAATAATGCAATGCAAGTACCCTCACAGAAAGAAGTCTCATCTCTCACTCATGATGACGTTTGTGTATATTCAATACTTGGAACTACACAACCCCACTCACTCTTGCAAAAGATATTCAAAACAGTATGAACAATATCATATGCTTGCCCCTATACTCATGACTATGACCTTCGTCTAGTTGGACTAGGATCATTTTAGGACTTTCTAGGCTTGTAAAGTAGGCTTAAGAGGCTTTGGTGTGATGTTTTGGGAACATAGTGCCTATTGGCCTCCTTGACTCTGCGTGTTTCTACACGTTTTCCCTACCAACACTATTGTTTTCATCTCATTCTCCCTTTCCCCTACTTCAAGCTTTTTTGGGTGCCCTACTCTCATCATTAATTTTAGCACAATGCCTTCTATGTTTACACTCTTTTGCTTTTCAGATCATATTTTAGGCATCTATTTATCTTTCTTGCACCCTTTAACACATTCTCCTCTTTTTTATGTATCACTAGCTTCCCTCTCATTTTTCATGACTTTTCCTTACACTAGCCACCCTCAACTTAGGCTTTTGGCCTAAGTTAAGGTGCACAATATCCATCCTCTGAACCAAGGACACTTTTGGTAGCCACCCTCAATTTAAGCTTTTTACCTCAGTCAAGGTGCACAATGTTCAAGGAAGGACCAGGGCCAATTTTAGGATTTATCATTCAATAAGGCAAGATTACTTAGGTATTTACAAATAAGAAGGTATATGCAAGGCTCAAAACATTGGATCAAGGGATATGTCACACATTTGGTTGATCATTTAGGCCTAGTAGACTCATAACAACAATGGCCTAAGATCCTTTCCTAACCAACTAACCTATAGTCCAAGTCATAGTAACAGGGCAAGTTCTTTGACACACACATATGAATCATGCAAATAAAGCTCACACACACATGGCACTGATTACACTATCAACAAAAACTCTTGGATCATGTTTTTCATCATAATTTGATCTAACTTATCAGAACAAGCAATATCAAATACTAAATCATGCATGGTTTCTATCAAAGCGAACTAACAAAAATTAAAATTTTCTGGTGACATATGCCATAGACATAAAGTACTATATGTCACTAATACTACCTAAACATCCTAAACATACCGGTTCAACATAAAGTAAATATCCTCAAGGAAAAAGAACACAGGCAAGAAAACCCTTCGGATTCAAAATTTGAGGTAGTTATAGGCCAAGGTTACTTAGACTTCACTGAGGCCTGTAACTACCCACAGCCTATTGAAAAAAATTATGCATTGTCCCCAATGCACACAAAACATCAAAGTAAATAACATGGGTCAAAAAAAAACATACCTAGGTGCCGAAGCGTCTCTCTCTGGTTGAGGTTGTCCACCCTCCCTCAACTTGCCTGGTGGACTCCTCAACTGTAGGAGCGTGTCCAGAGGGTCCAACACCCCTCAGTCTCTCTAGCTCGTGAGTTTGTCATATTTTCTCGTCCTGCATCGAGCGTATCCTAACGAGCTCTATCTCTCACTCCTCTGTCATTCCTGCCTCTTGTCTCGCAGCAGCCAGGTTATCTATGTGGGTCCTCTTCCCAAGGAAAGGTAATGGTGTCTCCTCAGGATCAACAACATCTATCACTGCCTCAGTAGGGTCAATCTATGGAAACACGATCGATATTGTGAGGGTGGTTCTCATCTCGGCCTGGAGCTGCTGGAGCTGCTAGATCTCCATTTAAATGGCCATCAAATCTATAGGTCATGGATATCTAAGTATGCATGTTTTGAAAGTAAGTATAAGTTCCGGATTTAAATGTTGCATGTACCTATATGTATTCTCGTGGGATGAGCTTAGCACCGAGGGAGTAGGATGCCCCGCCGCCTATTCCGTCAAAAGCATGTGCCACAATGGGTTAATTCCCTACCTAGGGAACTCTGTTTTCCCCTTGTTTAAGGGTATTAAGGTACTATTTGGCAAGTAGTACCGGGTTCGGGTAGTGGCTCATCTGGATCTTTTTGTCTTTGTCGGTTGAGGTACATCCCCGCTATATATATATGATCATAGGATTGCATCTCATGCATCAT
>JBCEWC010002251.1:0-35513 GCA_038996855.1 Solanum aculeatissimum
TCAAAAGTTATAGAAAGTATACACTACTATACAATGTATATTACTTATACATGAGTTATACACTAAATATACATTATAATATAAAAATATATATTGACTATATCTGTCTATACAATGAAAGTTATTTTTCTATAATTATTTTAAAGATAAGTTACACAGAAAGACACTAAACTTAAAAAATTACAAAAAAAATAGCCCTCGTTATATAGACATGTATAGTCAGTGTATATTTGTGTATCATAATGTACATTTTGTATAGTCCATGTATAGGTAATATATATTATATAGAAGTATATGCTTTCTATAACTTTTGACAAACCATATTGTATAGTCATGTATAGTTTTGGTGATTTTGGGCTAGTTTTTATGTAAATAAAATATGGACTACTTTTTTTATAAACATTTCACTTTTTTGTATATATATATATATATATATGTAATTTTTCCTATTTTAAATGAAGTGTCCCTCGACGTAATTATCCCATATAGAAAACGGGAACATGACCCATTAGGCCCATGAGACATTTCCAGGTACAGCCCAATAGAACAACTGAGATAAACAGGAAAAATGGTTGTAGACCAAAGATTTTTAAACCCTCCTTAAGCCCTTCGCTTTCTCTCTGGGAACTTGGTGTTCATCCATGGCAATGGCTCGTCGATTAGTTCGACCTTTAGGAGGAATAGCCAAAAGGGTTTTGCTTCAGCAGCAACCCCAGCCAGTCATATTCAATTTTACTAGAAATTACATATCGGAGATGCGTAGGGAAGCATTTCAAGAGAACATTCTCAGACTCCTCCGCTACGAGATTCGCTACGAGCTTGAGCATTCCCCTCCCTCTCAGGTACGCCAATTTTTTCATTCTTTGTTAATTATTCTTTCTTCCATGTTAGGAGTATGAGGTCATTTGTTTGCATCAAAGAGGAATTCAAAATATTTCGAGAAAAGAGTATTATTTCCGAGATTTTCTGCAAAATATGGTGACTAAATTAGGCTCTACAAAAGCTATGAGTTCGATGCAGAGCAAGTTAACATTATATGAATGCTGAACATACATTAGGCCCAGGGAGAAAGCTAGTAAATGAAATAGGAGCTTATATGCTGATTCTACTATGTTCTTTAAGTGTTGGTTGCGAAGTTAGCTAATTTACAGTGGTGGTCCAGTGTATTAGTTCCTTTAGTTTATTTCAGGTAGTCCCATTTGCCAGGCAATTCAGTTTTACAATAGCTATTTTATGATGGCCTAGCCTATTACTAGTTCCTTTTGTTTACTTCAAGTAGTCCCATTCTGCCACTGTTTGAGTTAGTGGTTGCTGATTAGAATTAGGTGTTCCATATGAAACCCTCTTAACCATGAAAAAAGATGAATCTTGTCAAACCCCATGTTCTTTTTGTTTCTAGGAGTGGTCAGGAAGCTGTACTGATTCCATGTTTAGGCTAAAGTGTGATAATCTTTACCATTTTCTGAAGGTATGACTGGTATACGGGAAGGCCTGATAATTTTTTAGTTCTTAAAGTAGGATTGTGCATTTTGTGGTGCAGCTTGTAGTGAGAAAGGAGGTGGGTGACTTCAAGACAAGAGTAAACTGTATTAATGAACTTTGTCGCCAACTTTATCTCAACCCAATTTTGTATTGTCTCTATTTAAAGCAGTTGTCTGTTCCACACCATTGATATGATAAGTCAATTCTCTGAACCAAAATGAGAATGTTCATTTACTCTTGAATTTAAGACTAGGACAAGAAAATCTTATATTTCACTTGTTTTTTTGCTAAGCGTGATAAATGAAGTGAACTTTAGCTTTGCATTGGATATGTTTGATAGCAAAGTAATGTCATCATATGATCTGAAGAATCCGAGACATATAAATATGGGCTATGGGGTCATAAAGATGAGACATACATATATATATATCAACTACCACAATTGCCCAGTAAAATATGTAACACAATCCATGCATTAAAAGATCAGGTCTGAGTGTTGCTAATGCAGCTCCCCACCTTGTTTTGTAATATAATCTACTTCTGTGTTGCTCGGTCTCTTCAATAATGTCGACGTGTGCATGTCTATCCTCCAAAAGGAGTGCATTTTCGGAGGATTCGACATGGGCACGGCAACCCTTTTGGAAAGTCAAGAAACATAGATCTACATAAGTTACAAAATATGCTTTATTACTTTGGAAATACTAAAACAGAAATTTGTAATGTGGCTAATACATGTAATGTGGACTGAATTTAACAAGTAATTATCTTGATCTGCTTCATCTATATGCTCTGATGTATGAATGCAACACATGGTATACCTATTCCAAGTTCGTGTTGCAGAAGGGAGCTTCTGAACTATGTTGTTTATTATTTGGCTAGCCATTGCTTATGTTTTCATACATTGAACAGTGTGAATCAGCAATATCTCTAATGCTTATTTTTGCAATTACTGAATTGCAGCCTATCACAAAATTTGATTCATTTATCATTGATGAAAGGCCCGGAGAGCAATGGATTAGATTAAACAAGAAATTTGGAGAGAATGAAGAAATTAAAGTTGAAGTAACCATGTTTGATGCATCTATTCCTGTTCAAAAAGGTAGTGATGTATCTGCAGTAGATGATGTGCAACTTCATATAACTATGATTGTCAATGTCAGCAAAGGAGCAGGCAATGATGTGCTCGAGTTTGTTTGTTCTGCATGGCCAAACAGTGTCGAGATTCATAAAGTTTACGTGCGTGGCCACAATAGCATAGTGGATCAGTGTTATGTAGGCCCTCCATTTAAGTATGTATCTCTCATTTAATTCCCTAATCTTCATCTTGCTTGCTTAGCTTTCCTATTTAGCATTTTTCTGCTGAGTTTTCTTATGTGGTTGTTAAGAACTTCAGGATAGGGAAATGTGTGAAACTGAACACTCCAAAATATCCTCAACTCTTGTTTTACCATGATTTGCAGGGAATTGGATGATGAACTCCAGAATTCTCTTTATGATTTCCTAGAGACAAGGGGAATAAGCGATGAATTTTGTGTATTCTTACATCAATACATGAAGAACAAAGATAAGCTTGAATTTATTCACTGGATGGAAAAGGTGAAATCGTTCGTAGAGAGGAAATAGAGATAATGGTTGCATTTCTCCTGCGAATGTTGTTCTGCTGACTTCCTTGCGGACCTTGCTCTGGATGTCATTACTTTGTGAAAAATTATACTTGCAGGTTTTAGAATGCGAAAGAAACACTTTTTAGCTCAATTGGAAGTCTGGCCATACTAATTTATTTGTCTTGTCAAAGTTTCCTACTTCTTCAGAGACAAGTCAGCCTTACCGAGAAGACAGGCAATAACAATTATTAATTAGTTGATGTATTGCATGAAGTTCAAAAATCAGAACCCATCCTTCAATCACAAAGCTGTACTGAATCTTAGCAAAGTATACACCTGGTCTTTGCTATGGAGTCAATGCATTTAGTAATGTCATAATTTCTTAGGAGCAGTGTTATTCTATGTATCTGTTGTCTTGTTTAGTGGCAATTTAGCCAGTTCAATTTTGAGCAAGCTTCCTCTTTCAACTTCAGGAATTTTCATTGTAACCATGTCCTGATATGAGCATTGTTTCTAACTGTTTCAAAAACCAATTATCCAGGTAAAGATCAATTATATTTGGTTACAACATCTTATTTTTTTGTGTCCCTTTTCGTTTTAAAACCATTTTGCTGCTATGCCAAATTTCGTGTTGTAGACTGTTTCACATTTTATGCCACAGTTACTGAACATCTGCAGTCAAATATCTTGTGATGCAGCATAATTGCTTCCTTCCAGCTGTCTTCCGACTTCACTGTCTGTTAGTAGCTTAATATAACGAAAGTTACTTTTACTTTTATTGGTGGAAGATGTCAGCATTAACTGAACTACTGAAGATGCATGAAGATACACTATCAGAATTTTTGCTGATATTTATCTAGTCAGATCGACTGTCTTTTCCTTGATTGAGAAGATTAGGTAAGTTACATTACACTTGTCTTCATCTGACATTGGATGCTTGTTCAAGTGGACTCTTGCACTTATGTTTGTATGCGTATTTGTAAGGTAATGTAGTAGGTATTATTACCTATTTCTCTGTCTATGTCAACTGTCTCTTTCTTAGTTTTCTTATTGAAAACAAACACTATTGTGCTCTATTACTACATGTGAGTCCCTTTTTCATTTGTAAGCTAATAAATGTAATTCTTGGAGAATTTAATAAATGTAATCGTAGCTAGGGTGTCAAATGAGCAGGTTGGATTGGATTTGAGAAGGTTAAAATGGGTTTAGCTAAACTTAGCCCAAAAGTTACTTGATTTGAAAGGGGTTGGGTCATGATATGCCCAACTTGACCTAACTTTTTTGAATTGTCCACCTTACCCCACCCTATCCCAAGCCCGCCCTTTGCTCCGATTCACCCTCCCCTACCATCCATTGAGGCTTGAGCCTTCAGGTGTGACTTGGGACACAAGACCTGAGTTTGACATAGACCCGAGTTGAGACACGACCCTAATTATGTACACAAGCTACGAGACCCTACCTTCGTCGAAGACTTGAGCCTCAAGACCTGACCCTGACATTGGATATTGTTCAAGTGGACGCTTGCACTTACGTTTGTATGCGTATTTGTAAGGTAATGTAGTAGGTATTATTACCTATTTCTGTGTGTATGTCAACTCTCTCTTTCTTAGTTTTCTGTTTGAAAACAAACAATATTGTGCTCTATTACTACATGTGATTCTCTTTTTCATTTGTAAGCTAATAAATATACTTGTGGTTAGGGTGTCAAATGAGCAGGTTGGATTGGATTTGAGGAGGTTAAAATGGGTTTAGCCAAAATAAGCTCAAAAGTTACTTGATTTGAAATGGCTTGGGTCATGATACGCTCCACATGACCCAACTTTTTGGAACTGTCCACTTACACCCACCCTATCCCAGCCTCGCCCTTTGCTCAGACCCACCCTCCCCTTACCATCCATTGAGGCTAGAACCTTCAGGTGTGACTTGGGACATGAGACCTAAGTCTGACATAGACCCGATTTGAGAGACGACCCTAATTATGTACACAAGCTACGAGACCTTACCTTCCCCCAAGACTTGAATTTCGAGACCTGACCCTAACCTTGACCTGTAACTTGAATCTCGAGCTCCAACCCATAGAAAAAAAGCGAAGTAAATCCTTACAGTAAATCTTACAATTGGTCTATGTTCAAGGTCACTTTAAAAATAGGTTATGTCAGGTTGGGTTAAAATCAGTCCCAAGGCCATCAATTTTTCAGATATGTTTGACACCCCTACTTACAGTTCTGTACAGAAGATGCCTTATTTTGTTTTAAGATGGTTTTCACTGTTTCGCCGCATTCCATTCAGTATGATTAGGTCCTACTCATTGTGATTCAACAGCTGATAAGACTTCTTTGATGATCTAATCTTATATCCAGCAATGGAATTGGTCGTCTAGATCAATTATTCTCCTGGAAGTATGCTGATTCCCTACACATCAACAGTTCGTTGTATGTTGAATTTCATGGTTTAAAATGGTCAAACCCTCGAAAAAGCAGAAATTTCTGTTGCATTATGACGAACTGTGTGTCTTGAATATGATGGAATATCTTTTTGTTATGCTATATTAGTGGTGGAATTGAGTTGTCCAACGTTGTTGCTTTCCCAGTCTAAATGTTATTATCTTCATGTGTGGGAGTTGCTTTTTATCTTAGACAACAATTCAATTAATAAGCATTATCTTATGGGTCAAATATACCACATTGTCTGGTTTGTGTTGGATACAGCCAACTTATTGATTATTTAAGCCTACAGATGAACTAGCTGTTTCTCCATGAAAGGCACATGGAAAGTGAGTGGATTTTTCCTATTGCATCAATAGTTCTTTAACCTACCACAAACAGGAAGTTGAGTTGCTGTTTGCTTGTTACTTCCATTGTCCTTTTTTATTATTTAGTAGTACTACCTTTTTATCTGACCTCGTAGCTTACGTTATTTAGGTATCTTGTCATCCATCATATGACTTCTTTTTAATTCTTTGAGAAAAGATCAATGCAACTTGCTCCACTGTTTACGCATAGTTAGCAAAGAATTAATACTTACAAATGATGTGTCCCACGAATAAACAAAGCTGTTTTCACGTCACACGAGAAAAAGAAAACATAGATAACTTGAGATCGATTATATGAATCAGCTATTTTCGTGTTGCTCTATTTAGACTCTATTGATGCAATGTAGGTCCATTTTAGCCATAGAGAATGAGAAGTCATTGGTCCAAATCGAAAATCCAATTACACGAGTCACTTTATTTTCAGAGGCTCCAGTTGGGACTATAGAAGTTGGGTTGTTCATTTGACAACTGGAATGTAAAAAACAAAATGGCTGTTTGTTCATGCTTAAAGGTGGCAAATAAGTCATCTTAGTTAAATTTAAGCGGTTATGGACTAAATTTATCACTTTTACTGGAGATTTAGATGGAAGAGTTTAATGAAGGTGGTTGAGAAGCAGCCAAGTGCCAAGCTGTGCATATTACTTTCATTAGTTGAGGAAAAATGAAAGAAAGTAAGTAACCATCAATCAAGCAATGAAAATACATACATTTTGTCCCCACATTGTCCATTTTTAAGTTCCCCAATTATTTGTCGTTTTTTATGCCATAAAAACACTAGAGAAACATATTTTCTTGACTTACTGTGTTATATCAGTAATGCCATACCAACCCTACACCTTTCAATTTCCTTGGCTTTCACTTAGACAGACAGACAATTTAGGATTTTCTCTTGCACGCGCTAAATGTCTCTCTCTTCCTTCTTTTTAGTTTTCATTCAACATCTAACATTTTTGATGAGTTCGAGTTAAATTTGAATTTAGCCAATAAATATTCGTATAGTTGTTTATAACAAATTTTAAAGTGATATTTTTCGAACTAGGATGATTTGTACTTGATCTCCGTGAAAGGATTTGTGTAGATCTTCTTGAAGTATTTGATTTTCAAGAAGAATCTGGTATAATTTGATCTCTTTATGAATATCCCAAAATTTATGAGATATTTGAGATTTTGATCTCTTGATAAATATCACCAAGATTTATGGGATATTTGAGATACCTTTTCAAGGGAATATAATACACTTTATATAAGCATGAATTAGAGTTTATGGTGGAGTAACCTCGAAAAAACCTTGATTGAAATAAGACTCATTTTGTAAGACTTTCTCCATCATTATTAATCATCCTCAACTCTCTTTACATACACATCATGCCTTTGTAGTGCTAGTTGTTCTTGTTTGTTGCTTAGAGTTGGATTACTTAGAGAAAATGACATAATTAAGTTTAAAATCCATTACAAAGCCAAATTTTGGACCCACCATATTATGGAGTGACCCCTGTTTAAAAGATTTCTTAGGTAAGAAATCAATGCAATCAAGATTTTACAGCATTAAAATATATGAAAGATAATGGTGTGATTGAATAGCTTAAAATTGTTTTTTTTTTTTTTTTGACATCACTTGTATCTTTTAATGAGAATGGACAAAGGTCATTTACACACATATTATACTTTCCACATACCTCCCACCAACCTAATAAGAATGACCCTTCATTAGATAGTCTATTTCATCAACTGCTCACTGCATCTCAGCCGTTGAATCTGCAAAATCATTTGTCACAGTAGTTGTTATTAATTCATCAAACCGTACGATTTTTTTGTCGGCATGTGCATTTCTCACGCATTCAACATCAATCTCATCCAAAACCAAACAGTTCGATATTATAACCATTATGTCAAAAGTTATAGCAAAGACACAATTTTATTTCTTACCCAAGTACACTACACAAGCGTTATGGGCCTTGTCAGGATGTTGGCATTACCCAACAACATCAATCTCATACAAAACGAAACTGCTAGAATCTTTTTCATTTGTAGGCTTTTTGAAGTAAAAAACATGCATTTCCAGCTTGTAAAATTTGAACTCAATTATTATATATATGACTAGTTATATATTTCGGTTGTCCGTCATTAAAGGCAAGATTCGAGCATGACCTTTGCTTAAATGTCGGAAATCACATCATAAGAATTAACTTATATAGTCTTCTGCAGATTAATACTGCAGCTGGCATAAGAACATTTACAGTACTGAACCTAATTAGTACGAAATTCTGAAAAGAAAATATAAATCTGAACAAAATAACTGTAAGAAAAAAGAAAACTTAAAAATTCTATTACTACTAATAATAATTTAGAGTCTTAGAGACAAGTCAAGCTTCTTCAATTCTTCTTGATTATTAGTATTAATCTTTGGTTGAGCAGGACCACTACCACTATCCCATCTGTATGGTGAAATACCATCAACCTGCACAACAGGAAACTTTTGGATAATGTTGTCAAATCTGGCAGCACCACCACCTGCTGTTGCTGCCACGTGGTAATTATTAGTCTCTGCAGTAAAGAGCCGGCCAATGGTCGGCTGTTGATCGATGGATTTTCTAATAGCCCATCCGGGATATCCGTACAAGGACGGTGCACCGAAATTAGCACCGTTAGTTGGCTTGTGGATAATTGAGTGGACTTGAATCCCGAGAGACCTATTGAACGAACCATGCAGTGGTAAAGAAGCCATGCTCGAATACTTATCGTAACCAAAAGCTGCTGCACTAATTTTTTGCCCTCTTTTCGCCATTGTTCTCTCCCGTTTATGCGCGTTTTGATGCCCGCCTAACGCCTGCGAACTGTAAAATTTCCTCTGGCAGTAATTGCAAGAGAAAACTCGAGGCTCCGATTCGTTATTATTACCTGCGGATCGCGATGCATCAGATGAGCTCGTCTGGATATTGGATTTCGGCCCGTGATCGAGGCTTAGATCCAGAATAAGATCGTCGTTTTCTAGTTCATTTGATGTTCTCTTATTACTGGAGACTTGAACTTCCATTTTCTCTGGGATTGGATACTTATTTGGGCAATTGAGACAAGTACATATGGATCAAGAAAAAAGTGGGACTAGGAATTGCACTTTGTGTTGTGATGATGATGAACGATGAAAGAGTATAATTGAGGTTTAATAGAAAGAAAAAAGAAGTAGGAAATGTTTAGTGATTGAGAATTTAATGTTGTGGTACTATGTTAGGAAGGAGGCATTACAGTTACAATAAGCTTATTATAGTAAAAAGATACTCAAAAGGGGATTTTATATACTCCAACAATAATAATAATAATAATACAGATAGATATAGAGATGCGTGTGTTATAAAAAAGTTTTGATAGAAACTGGTGAAGAAAACACAGTTTGTCACAACACAACCATATATAACCCATTTAATGTTTCTTTTACAAAAATTTCCTTGTCTATTCCCACGTTTATTGCCCTTTTGGCCACAATATATATACAGTATATTCTTGTCTCCTTTAGTTTTGACCATTTTGGGAATTCTCATATGTTTTTTAATTTATCAAAATTATACTAATTAATTACCTTGCCCTCACCAATTTATCACTTCTCAATTTTCACAAATTATTTCGTACTATAATTGACCAATTAATAATTAAATGTGCTGAAATTTCTCTTAAAGGATATGTTTTAATGAATTAACAAATATCACCCATATTTTTCATATCAGTTACATATATATATTCCTAATTCAAAGATTCAATTAATTTTCAAATTGATGTCGTTCACTTTTACTTATTCACTTTGTACTTTTTTTCAGAAAAATTTGAGAATACGTATAGTAATTGATGTTTAGTCTCAAGTGTTAAAAAATAATTTGAGAAATAAGTAATTAAACCGTTTATACAACGCCTTGATTGGTCTAATTAACAATGATAATCAGGTTTTCTAAGTTTTGGATTAATATATATATTAAAACAAGAATTCATTGACTTTTTTAATACTAAACTATATACTATTATAAAACAAGTACCATAAATATTTATTTAATCAAACCGTACCTATACTAAAGAAGGATGTTAATGAAAATGGTTATTGAAGATATAATTTTACATATGTAGTAATACAGCCACAGCCGTCCAATATTTTTTTTAATAGTATTCAATTTTTAAGAAACGTTTATTAAAGTAAGATAGTTTATATGTTATTCAATTTTTTTAATGAACATGATTTTGACTAAGATAACACTTATATCTTGAGACAAAAGAAATATATTTTTTTAAAAATAAATAACAGGTAATATAACATAAGCAATAATCAATAATGAGAAAAACAGTGGGACAACCTTTTTAAAAATAAAACAAGGAAGCAACGCATGGTATTTGGCCACTTTATTTAGCCTAAAGAGCCCTACATACATTAATAGAAAATTGCTTTCATCAATAAAAACATACCAACATAAGTATTTGATTGGTTCATTTGTAATTATGGATACCCTATATGCACCATTATTCCGATGTTTGGTGACCACGTTGGAGGAATCCGAAATTTCTAATTAAGGAAAAAACAGTCCCTTCCACTGCATCACATTCTTTGGTGGTCATGTGTTAATACATGCATATAAATATATCTCAATTTGGAAAACATTAATTAATGCATATAAAATGGTACTAGAACAATATCTTGGATTGATCTAAGAAACAAAGTAAATTGATTCACATTGATATTTCTAGCTACTATAAATATAGGGGGGAAAAAAGGAGAAAAATAGAACCTACAGGCTACATAATGGTTGCTACTTTCCGATTCCATTTTTAACTGTCATAGTTTTTTTTTCGCATTTATTAAATTTTTTTTATAAAATATAGTTGTCTAAGTTATTTGTTATACTATATCTTTTTTGAGAATCAGATGATATTAACAAGAACTACATCTTTAATGAAAAGAGTATAGAAACAATATATTGTCCAATTTTAATCTTAAATTCGTAAAGTGCAATTACTTCGCACAATTTTTTGTGAGCTAAAGTGACAGTTAAATTAGAATAAAAGGAGGTACTATTTTAAGAAGGATTTTAGATATTAAGGTTAGTAACACTTTTGGTCCCTTAATTATTGGTAAATTCTAGTTTTGCATTTTGTGACATCTCATCCAAAGCATTTTTTTTTTAATTATTTGAAATGTTCAGTTTCGATCTCTAATTTGCTGGTCAATATTCACAAAAATCTTGAATTATTAAACTATTTTGCAATTCAATTATTACTTATGCATTATGTTAAAATTGTAATGTTAATCCGAGGTAATCTATATCTATTCTGTATTATCTTAAAAATATTAACTCTCTAATTTGAATATTAAATTATTAAAATATATATCTACCTACTAAAATAAAAAAATAAATATATAAAAATACCAAATTTATTTGAAAAGGTATAATTGATAATTCAGTTTAATTTTTAAACAGCCTTAATTTATACAACTTCTCCATCTCTACTTTTCTACCCAATCATACGGTTAAGTTCTTCAGTCCATTTTATTCCTTTTTGCAAACTTGTTTTCCTGACATTTTCAATTTTAATTAATCATTCACTAGTGCCAATTTAAATGAATTTTTGAGTTAGATGTTCATAAGTACAAATTTGCACGTAATAAAATTACTCTCTATCGATATTGATTGTGATAGAGTGATAAATACTCTTTCATCTTTAACGAAAAATTTTAAGTTTAAGACCCTTTTAGAGTTTTAGTATGAAATCGCCTTTATCAGGAAACACTAGGCTCCAATACGGCAGCGAAAATTCATTATCCATATTTTAGAAGTTAAGAATATCATGTATGAAAGGTGTGATATCTAAGCACTTTTTGTTCATTTTACTTCGTTATTCATACAATTAAAGATGCTATTCTCCTTAATCATTCTATTAAATATATATTATATAAAATATGAAACCCCAATAATTTAAAATTTTAGCTATAAATATACTATTGTTATTATATTACTCCTACACAATACACGTTTTATTAATCTAATAAATAATAACAACCCATTTCAATTTTTAATGAGGGATAATTAGAAAAAAACTTGTGAACTATCACGTATCTTGAAAAGTTTTGTGTTTGTTTTTTTCAAATGTCCAATTATTTCACATGCTTTTCATGCAAAATAGTTATGTAATAAAAAAATTCATTTGTATCCAAATTGAAAGAAAATTGTGATTGTTAGAGTGAGGCACTATTATGGAGTATTTAATTTGATCCAAATCTTTTGCTTAAATTCTACAATATTTATCTCCAAAAAATTATCTTATATGTTTACTTTTATTTACTTTGCACAAGATGTTTTATTTTTTCATTTTGCTTGAATTTCATTTATTATATTTCTCATAATTGAGTAAATTTTGAAAGTTAATTTTAAAAAATAGTATAGATAGTACTCTAGACTACTAATAATATAAAAAAATATAATCCTTCAAAATAGTTACTAACATTTATAGTCATCGTTACTTTTTGATAGAAAATTAAGCAAAAAAACTGTTGAACTTATGTTTAATTGAAATGTCTTAAAA
Organism: Solanum aculeatissimum; assembly: GCA_038996855.1. Classification (NCBI taxonomy): domain Eukaryota; kingdom Viridiplantae; phylum Streptophyta; class Magnoliopsida; order Solanales; family Solanaceae; genus Solanum; species Solanum aculeatissimum. The sequence goes on from JBCEWC010002251.1 coordinate 12,454, forward strand.
AGAGGACAATAATTTTTTAAAATAATGCATGAATTACTATGTTTTTTACATATGAAAAAAAATTCTAAAATTTTTCATCAAAATTCAACTTTTCAAGGTACATTTGGTTTGGGCAATAACATTTGCCTTCATCTTACCTATAAAACCATCATAGTGATATAATTATCAACCTTATAGAAATCTGTCATTCTTCATCTTTTGATTATTACAATAATTAAATTCAAACATATTATACAAATTCCTATCTTATACAAGCTGGGTGTAAGGTAAATATGTAAATATATATATGATTTTGCCGATTGAATATATTTTTTATATTTTAATTTCGAATGAAAACAAAGAGAAAAAATCAGTTAATTATGAAAAGTCAAATAACTATCTTTGCTTTAGGTACGCAGTCAATCGAAAAGTCAAATATGAAAATCAACAACACGAATGTCATCTATCTATCTATATATATATTTATCAATTTCTCTCTCTCTATATATATATATGCGCGCGCACGCACACATATATATATATAAATAACACGATAACATGTTTGTACTTTATAAAATAAAATTTAATGTATGTAAAAATAATCCTAAAAATAACATGTAGCTGTTTCCTCCACATGTTCATATGAAATCTAAAAAAATTTAGTTCAAAATCTTGCACTTTTAAAGAGTTAATACTATGTAACAGGAGATACATATGCTATGCATGTGTTTTAAAATTAGTAAATTTTTAAATAGTCTAAGTGTGACATATTTCGTAGAGTACATATTTTAATTTTGGATGTTCGATTAATATAAGTCTATATATATTTCAAGGACAAAAAACAAATTAAATTTACAATAATTGAAAACCTAAAAGCATTGTTTATCCCTAGACTGCATATAATTATAATGTTTCACCTTATTAGTTTAAAATTTGATATCATATTAATTACTACCATTTTTGTTAAGTTGTCAGTAAATCTTTGTTATAAAAATTTAATTAGTTTAAATCTTTGATATGAATTTATAATTTGGTATTATTAGGTGTTAATTGCTACACTACTGAGATGACATCAAATGGGGTCATCTTGAGGCTTAGGAATACTGAGTCCAATTCACATTTTTGTCAATATCTAGTCATCTTTTTATAGGACTCACGTTAAAATAATTATTGTATTTTAGTATATATTCAACTATAAATTATTTACAACCCCAACCCCCCCAAAAAAACCCTACCCCAACTTTTTGTTTTCTTTTGTCATAGTACACGCAACTATACTAATCAAATATAATTATCCATCTGGCTTGCTTAAGTCGTAATTGAGCACTTTCATCATTAATCGATAAATTAAATTTGAGTCACGTTGAAAGATAAATGAGAATACTAATAATTTTTTTATGGAATGGGTGGAAAATAAAAACTATCTGACATTCTGATTTTCCCAAGATTAATATTAGGGAAATTTTCGCATATAACTATTCAAAAATATGTTAATTATGTTCCATAGTTATAGTTTGAATAATTACATTTTATAACTATAGTTATAGTAGTGTTTGTATAATTTCGCAATATTTGTATAATTCGTTATACAATTCACAGTTTGTATATTTCGCTATACAATTCGTGCACAATATTTGTATAATTCGCTATACAATTCGGAGTGTTTGTATATTTTACTATACAATTTGATTCGCACATAACTTTTGTATAATTGCGCACAACGTTTGTATAAATCACACAAATTATACAAAAGTCAAACTATAATGCAACTAGATATTTGCCACAAGCCGTAATTAATTCAAACTATAGCTATATTACCAAATTAACTAGTATATATTTATTTATCCACGTAATTTTACAAAACACATGTTATATGCACACAAAGCTTATTAGAATCCAAGCTATATTAATATAATTAAAATACACTTTAAAAAAAGACACGACAGTAGCTTATACATACTTGGAAAAAAATGGCAATAGTTTATACCAAATCTGTTTTTTATTATTTTTTTGGTAATTGGACGTTCTATTTTATTGTTGTTTCATATTTCATCTTTCTTTTTCATATTTATTTTGATTCATTGTATTCGAGCCAAGAATCTTCTGAAAACAATTTTTTTACTTTTATGAAGTATAGTGATATAATATACGTGTACTTTATGTTATTTCTCTGTATTCAAATGTTACCAGAAATAATAAATGAAGTAAATTAAACAAAATTATTAGAAACAATCTGAGTTCACAGAATTCACCGTGTGTTCTTAAGGAATTTAATCCTCTCATTGTACCTGAGGTTATGGATTATTTCCTCCCAGGATAAAACAGATTAACAATCACATAATAGTGGTACCTCAAACTCTTGTGATTTTCAGCGAACTCAAAGAACCATCAATGACTTCACACAAACTCGAATTTTACTTTGTAAGAAAATATATGCAATAGAAGAGAAGAATTTTTCGTACTTGAATAATGCATAAATGGTCTCTATTTATAGGCAGTATAAAGAAATTTTTTTGAGATTGGTTAAATAAATTTTGTCCAAAAAATTTATCAATCAATTGCCGAAGCCGAGCGAGTGACGATGATAGTACGAGGGAGTCCCCTCTACTTGACTTTTTAAGAGTTTGAAGAAGTATTTCCTTTTCCCTCTAATTTACCGATGAAGAAGAAATGACTCTTCATGTCTCTTTACTTGATTACCCCCATATTTTTCTTATTCTTTCCTTTATTTCTCAATTCGAACTTTCTACTTAAACCTAACACATTACTCTCTCCACACCTTCTTTGTGGGATTTCATGAGTATGTTGTTATTATTGTCGTAGTTTATTCCAAATTCTTGATAATAATTTGAATAAAAATCTCAAACAGTAGTTCTAGTACTAGACTCCTAGTATGTGTTGCTTAGTGTGGAAATTGTCTTGATGCATGACAAATGGCCGACAATTAGATAGGAAGCAGATGGAGTCATAGGCCCCCCAAATATATAGGAGTTAGTGTTGTTCTAGGCATATATGTAATACTAGTTAACATGTCCATATATAGTATTTTTTAAAGATATAATCATACAATATGGTTGTTTGAAATAAAAAAAGATGTGGTTACTTTGATTGAAATAATGATGTTTTTAGGACTGATCCAAAAGGAGAGCTTGTTATAGTCATGGACATGTAAGTTTTTTGTCTCAATGCTGAAATGAGAAGATTCTTAAAGATTTTGCGTGTGGTTAAGGGGCTTGCTTTGTCTAATCAAAGAAAAAGAATTGGGACCCAAACTTTTCTCAACTCATGTGTTAGATTTCTTTGTCTATGTATCTTTGAACAATCCAAATGTTTTGGGAAATTAAAGAGAACCAAAGAAAACATATTGAAAGAGAAAGCAGCTTGTTTGCCTTCTTTCCATGAAAAATAATCATTTCGAATCAGGAGCTAGAGTTTTAGTTACGAATTTAGTAAAATTATTCAATGGTATTAATCAAAATCATGTATTCTCTTTGTCCCAATTTATATATTTTTCTTTTCTTTTTAATCAGTTTTAGTAACTATTTAACTTTAGAATATCTATTTTATCCCTAATGAAATGATTTGCAAGTCACATAAACATCTATCACTTAATTTAGACCACATATGTTAAGTCTTATTTTTTTTCTTAAACTTCGTATCAAGTCAAACTAACTCATATAAAATGGAACGAAAGTAGTAATCATATTAATACTCCCTCCATTTAAAAAGGAATGTCATACTTTCTTTTTTGGTTTATTTAAAAAAGAATGACCTATTTCTTTTTTGGCAAAATTTAATTTCAAATATCAATGTGACATATTTAAAATCACAAGATTAAAGGGCATTTTGGTACATTTGATATAACTTTAATTAGATCACAAGATTGAAAAATCTTCTTTATTCTCTTAAACTTCGTGTCAAATCAAACCAGGTCATTTTTTTAAAACAGAGGGAGTGTAGATACTTTATATAGAATCAAGTTAACTGTCTTTACTAAAATTCAAATATTCAAATTTTTGGATGCGACTCTACTCATTTTGACTTGCCAAATTTAGTGTTATCCACCAATAAGATATCCATAAAATATATTTCTTTGTTCACTTTTACTTATTTATTATATTACAAATAATTTTTATATTTACTTGTCTACTCTAACATATTAAGAGAAAGATATTTTCTTACCCCTATTTTACCTTTAGAACATTGCCTATTTATTCCAATTATTTTTTGAATTCATGAAAGACCATACACAAATTAATATAGATATTATGATAAATTATAGTGTTAATGTATATCTAAAATTTAATATGGATGAGTAAAAATATTGAACGCGGTATTATTTATCAAGCATTTCATGTGTAGAATATGAGTGAGTGATTTTTGTATCAAGGATGTTCAACAATTGATATATATCAAAAATATCTATATTTAACTTATATATTCGAAAAAGTATTCCGACGAATGATTGGGTGATTTTTATATCAAGGATGTTCAACAATTGATACATATCAAAAATAAGAGTGTTCATATAATCACCTTTGGATAAATATTACCCCTGATTTCGCGCACCAATCTACTTACTTTTGGCTTTCGGTCCACTCCAAAAGGTGCTTTCAGTAAAAGTATCACATGTCTATTTAGTGTACATATTAAGATTTATCATAAACATATCTTCATTCAATATGGGATATATGCTTTTGACGAAAAGTTAACTCCAAACGCTTAATGACTATTAATTTTATTGGCCTATAAGAGTACGTGTAGTGAAGTATTTGACATTTGAAAATGACACCAAATGCATGTATGACCTGTCTTTTTTGTTTCTTTTTATATATACACCATTTCGAGAATTACTTCTCTTTTTTTTTCTTCGAAATGGCCAAGTACATATTTTTTCTGTCCAATAATTATTATTTATTATTGACTTAACACGAAAATTAAAAAATATCAGATGATCTTGTAAACACATAAGTTTTCTTGGATTTGGTTCATACAAAATTGATTGAATTAATTAATTTGGATTTCATAAATAAATTAGTTCATTTTATTAATTTCAAATCCAAGATTCATTTCATCTTGAGACCCGACACGTGTCAAGGTGACTTGGCATCTCAGTCAAGTTCAAGACCAACAAGAGGATGTCATGTGTTCAAATGATATGACAATTCTGGTTAAAGTTCAACAACCAATCAAAATGCAATTTTATTACATAGTATTTGTGATGAACTTGATGACTTACATGAATCAATCAGAAGAAGATAAAAGAGTTCATCAACATTTGAATTGTCTTCCTCCTATTGCTATAAATAGGAGGGTTACATAATTTTCTGAGGAGATTGTACAAGCATTGAAGAAAAGTTACAACACCAACTACATAGTTCTTCGAAGGGGTGGTCTACGGAGTTCTTGCAGAAGATCAACTTGAAACGATGAAGTGTTGATAATATTTCCAAAGTCAAACGCATCTCAAGAAGGTCTACATCATCCTATATTAGAGAAATACACTATCATTGCCGCTCAAATTATAGAAACACGTTAGGAGAAAAGAATCAAGAGAACAACGAAATTGTACTCATTAAAGAGTCATTAAAAAAATCATCTTTTTTTAAAATTTATTTTGATTGTAGTTTATTTTTCGCATTACGAAAAATTATTGCTAACACGCCTTTATTAAATATAAATCATCTAAACATCAAAAAATAAATACCATTTAATAACAAGGATACAATAAAAATAAAATGATAAAATTATTCATTGATTTTGTAAACTAAACAAATATTATTGAATATCCCAAAATAATATAGTGAATAAGTTTGAATGATGTTAGCGATTTTTTTTTTTACTAACAAGTGTCATTAGTGTTCTTAATTTTTGGACATTTCAATAACATAGGATAAGAGTAAGTCAGACCGGATGAGCACCATGCTTAAGACAGAGAATTAAACTAAGCGCATGCTTGAATTGAGTTTTTGGCTTATGATTTATAAGTCAAAAGTTATAACTTGAAATTTTTACCTTATTTTTATTATTTTATCTTAAAAATAAATTTTTATAAACTCTTTTTAATTTTATCCAAACACTTCAAAACTTCTTAAATAATAATTTTGGTTTAAAGCATCTACAATAAGCCAATTCAAACTAACACTAAATGAAGGAAAGAATTAAACTACCCTCACTTTTCAATTTAAAAGACAAATTGCAGACATGTTGAAAATGCCTATTATCTCCCGTGTCTAGGTGAGCTGGGTTCTCACTAATTTCGAATTGAAAAGCCCAATTTATATCATGAGGCCCAATTTCATATGGATCCGGCCCGTTAATTTATTACTAGGTTGATTGCTCAAATCGCCTAATAATACTCTTCCTCTTGTCTCGGTCCAAAATCCAAAACCCTAAACCTCCCTCACCACCGAAAACTTGCTCCTCTCCGGCGAACGACTTGCCGGCGTAACTCTTCGGAGGTATTATCCAATTGTAAGTTCTTTTTTTCTCTTTATTTCTCGCTCTCTCTGTGTATCTCTTTCACTTTCTTACTGGATTTTCCTGTTAGAATACGTATATATGTGAGATTGGCTACTCTTTTTGTGTTTCTTACTATTTAGTTTGCAATCATGCTCGTTTCCTATAAGATAATTGCTTCAAATGTCGGGTGGTGACTCTTGCTTTGAGTATTCCTAGAAATCACTGCTATGGATATGTATGTCAATATAAGCATGAAACATATACCTTTATGTTGTGAGTTTGCACTTTGTGGAATGAAGTCGGTTTCCTATCATCATATTCAGAACTATGGTTTTTGTGCGGTGAAATTTTAGAAGCTCAGTTGGTTGACTGTAGTGGTGAGTGTTCAATTCCCCATCTTGCGATCCCCTTTCTCTTCCTTTACCCCCAATTTTAAAAAGAAAAACCTGTTCTTTCAATGTTGTCAATTTAATTTAATTTTTCTAATTTTTTCAATTTCGTACGATTTCAAGCGAGATCAACTAATTCAAGTAAACTCCCTAAATTTATTTAAAGTTAGTGTTTGGGAAGTTTGATAGCCCATATATCTAATACTGCTGACAAAGTTTTGTCTACCATTGCCCATTTCTTCTCTCAGAGATAGCCAACAATGGCAGAGGAGGTGCCACAGCCTCTCAATTATATACCAGAAGTGATTCTAAAGAAGAGAAAGAACAATGAAGAATGGGCAATCAGAAGAAAACTCCAGCTGGAGCAGAGAGTCAAGAAACTTAAATCTGATAATTTTGCTATCAAGAAGCCTGAGCAGTTTATTCGAGAGTATAGGGATAAGGTATGTGTATCTATGAATTGTCACAATTGTATCTTTTGTCTTAATTCAATTTCAGCCTTTTCCCTTCATCACCATTGTAAGATTATTACTTGCACACATCTTCTTTGATTTTTTTAATTTGTGAGACATTCCATTTGATTCATCTAGCATTTGTCCAATCTTTCCATTTTTTCTTTTGGCTGCAGCATTTATTTTTGTTTTTAGTTTCTTTATCAGCGGTAGAATCTTTTATCAGGAATTTTGTGGTTCAGTGGCAGTGACATTTGTTTAGTTTTGATATATATAGGTTGTGATATTTACCAAAGGTATGATATTTATTAAGGTTCACTTATCCTTTATTTTGGTGTCCCTAAACAAAATAAGCTCTCCAGTTTTTCTTATAATCACTTGCAAGTGACCCGCATCTTTTTGTCTTTCCTGGATATGAAAATCATTGTGATCAAATCTTCCCACTAGCATTTCTAGGGGTCCAATAGCCCTAGCACACAATTAATGATGCTCCAAAAAAAGTGACATGAGAGTATTGTGCAATTGCTAGAGAAATATGGTAAAACTTAAATGACCTTGTGAAGCAGTATGGAAAAAAATGTATTAATAAGAGATTTATTACATGTTAAAATTTAGGGGATCGGTACTGCAACACCCTGGAACTACTTTTGCCTTGTACTCGCCTACAATGTTGATGATTATCTACCTTTTCTGAGCTATCAACTTGGAATAATCTGATTTATGGATTCTGGTGTATTGTTTGCTCAACATTCTTCTCATCTGATCTGTTGTAAATATATATAGGAGATGGACCTTGTCCAAATGAAACAAAGGGGAAAGAAAAGATCCAGGCGAGCATTAGTCACGTCTGATTCCAGTCTCCTTTTTGTGATACGCATTGGAGGGTGGGTTCTTGTTTTTTTATACTTTCACTTTTTGAGTAGGGTAACTTAATTTTGGGTCCTAATAATTGCGACTCACATCAGGAAATCTGATATGCATCCAAGAACACGAAAGCTTTTGTACTCTTTGAGGCTGCGGAAAATCTTCAATGGCGTCTTTGTAAAGGCATGTTCAAAAATATTGGATATTCTGCAAAAGGTGGAGCCTTATGTCACCTATGGGTAAGTTTATCCTCATAGTGCACCCATAGCTAGGGGTATGCAGTATTAATTTCAGATCCAACAAAGAAGGTGGAAAGTTAAGTGTGGCTCTTGGATTACAGCCTACTCTACTAATGCATTAAAAAATGATATGGAAATGTTAAAGTGAGGAACTTGTCCAAACTTATTGCTGCCACAGGATGTCAGACTGCCATGCAGTTGTAAGCAATGGTTATTCTTACACACCCACTAAAGCATCTTCATACTGTTGTGCGAGTAAGGCACAAGTGAAAATAAACAGGAGAAAATTTAAATGGCTCGTAACAGCAGGTCGATTCTAAGTTTCAGTTGTACAAATGATGCTTGACTGTTTATTTTAAGTTTAAAGCTATCTTTAACATGATACATTTTTCTTCCATTAATTTCTGATGCTTGCATGGCATGTGATCTAGTGTATCTTTCCAGCAAAATCTCTAGTAAACACCTCATTTTAAAACACAAGTAAATGTCTAAGAAGTAAGCAGTATATCTACATGTAAGCATTTGCTCAAACAAGCATAAAAATAATTTTGACTATTATCTCTTTGGAAGGAGACAACTGTTGCCCCTTTCCTTCAATGTTCTATTGCTTGGTGCAGACCTCCTTGTCCCAGCAATTTAATTTTACATTCATATTAGAGCTGTCAAAGGGACCTTATGTGAGTACTTGTATTTTCTCATACCGTCATACGTAATTTTTCCTATTGAAGAGAGCAATACTCTCCTCATGCCAAAATCTGTATTTGCTTCGTCTTTGATAGTTGAATTGCTGTATGTCCAGAAAGAGGAAAATGATAACCTTAGTTAAGTCTATGTATTCACTTGGCATATTTTGTCATATAGCCATTTCAGTTTCAACTATCCCTGAATATTCCATCCATCTATGGTCCTAACAATTTAAAGACAATTACACGTAAATGAAGAAAACTTTAACGTGATATGACACCAGGAGCTTAGTAATAAAATTATATTACACCGGGATCACATGGGTCTGCTTTTACAGCTAACGGTCACCATCTCTACTTGGAAACCACGCCTGATACTAGTAGAACATCATAATTGCAGTTATATATTCCTTCCTTAAGCGGGAATTTACAAGTTCTTAACCATGTAAAACAAAATGTCTATAGCAGTTCTCCACATTCCTTTTCTGTCCTTGTCCAAAGAAATTCTGTGTGTTCCTCTGCTGTCAGAAACCATGGGCTGTAGAATATGTATAATGGTTCTGTTCATGCTTTTGTAGATATCCTAATCTCAAGAGCATCAAGGATCTGATTTTCAAAAAAGGTGCTGGAAAAATTGACAATCAGAGAGTGCCTTTAACCAGCAATGAAGTTGTCGAACAGGTACCATGAATTTAATTCCTTTCTTTTCCCTTTTCACAAGTTGCTGAAGGTGCATCTTTCTCTATCATCTTCTTATTATATAGTTTGTGGGAGTTCCTGTGCAGTAACTATTTACTGTTTGCAGGCATTGGGTCAACATGGCATTTTATGCTTAGAAGATGTAGTGACTGAGATTGCCAATGTTGGTCCACATTTCAAAGAGGTTACTGGTTTTCTGTATCCCTTTGCTCTCAACAAGCCAGAAAAGGCATTGCAGGGTAAGAAAAAACGATTTTTGGATGGGGGTGATTCAGGCAATCGTGAGGATCACATCAATGAGCTGGTCAGCAAGATGAATTAGCATATTCAAGCTGGTCTATTTGTTGGGTGTAATCATTGTTTGTGATAGTGTTATTTAGCACTTAAATTTTCCCATGTGATGGCAGAAGAATTATAATTATGTTGCTTAAAACGATGATTCATTTTTTTTTTCCGTCCATCTATCTCAGAACCCTCTTCGTAGGTTGTTTCTTATTTGTGCCTTGAAGCCAAATCCATTTAAGCGTAGTCTGGCCTTTTTGTGTACGCCAAATTTTTTCTATGCAACTGTTGAGAGCTTGTGCACAATTCCTATATATTGGAGTGAGCCGGCGGTGCTCAGGTCCATTTCAAGTACAAATAATCCAATCCCGAGTTGATAAACACGGCTAACAAAGACATTTGGAACGATGAATAATAGGGATGACTCAAATTTTCAATGGTGAAGCATATGATATATACAAGTAAACCAATATAAACCTTCCTCCTCCACAAAGGGCGTTTTCTCCTTTTCACTTCCTTAACAATAGTAGGAATGGAGGAAGGAGATGATTGGATAGCCCCTGATAAGCTTTACCACGTCCTTTTCTGTTTCTTCATTGCTATCATTTCCTCTTTTCTCGCGGAAAGAACTCGCTACCCTTTCATCCGCCGCAGGAGCGTGTGGGTCGGATCCATTGTTTCACTCGCCGCCGGCGCCGCTAAGGAGGTCGCCGACGAATTAGGTTTTTTCAGGTCAGCAGGTGCATCTACCAAAGACGCTGTTGCCGACGTCTTTGGTACTCTAATCGCTGTTCTCGTTTTTTCTCTATACAAATCATTCTTCATACGCCGGAGGCCCGATCAATCCGTTCAAGCTAAAGTACTCCAGATGGTTTAATCTGACTATTCGGTACTCTCAATGTAGAATTTGTAACCATTTACTCATATTAAGTAGATAAAAATAAATTAGCCGCAGAAAGAGTGAATTGTTTTAGTTTTTCTCTTCTAGGATCTTCATGAGTACGTTACTCTTGGGACCTCTTACATAAACATACTTTGCATTTAAATTAATTTCACATTTGGATTACCATTTCACTGTAAATATTCTGTCGTCTCTTATTGATTTTTCCCTTAAAGTTTGTTATCGTATTTTTATCTAATTGTCATTTCCATCATGATTTAATTATTTGCATATCACTTTTAGTAGAATAATTGTTATTAGGACTCTGGATTTGTTTCTGCTTGCTTTGTTGTCTCAGTTAAATAGCCAAATCTACCAACCAAAGCGGATTTGTACTTTATTATAATTAGAAACATTTTAAATTTCCTCTAGTTTCAAAAGTCTTTCCTTTTTTTTTTTTTTATAAACACTGTGTCAAGTCAAACAATGTCACATAAAATGGGACGAATAGAGTGCCAATTTTGAACCTCTGATCTATTTTGCTGTTGCTGCACGTCACCTTCAGGGATCTCTGAGGTAAATGATCAATACTGAAACATGTTTAGGAAAGGGGAAAAAAATGTAGTGTTGGTGAAAATTTTAGTAGTTAAATCAGTAGTATGCAGAGTTAACAGTTTCATGCCAAGGTTGAACTCAGTACAGAGAGTTATATTCCAGTTATGCAATTGCAGAAAGGAAAACTTTTTAATATGATAATAAGCAGGATTCCCCTGTGCCAATTTGGCAGTACTTCTTTCTCTTTTGATAGTCTTATGGATGAACAATGCTTTCATATTTTGTACATGCTTCAGTGTGCAATTTAGCTGGCTTCCTGATTATTCACAATGGCTGGAATTATCAAGAAGAAACGGAAATAAGAGTCGAGTCTTTCAGCTGCATTTCATACTCCAAGATTTCAGACAAATGAAAAAGAAAAAGAATTTTCACTCATGTAGCACTAGTTCTGTGAACTGAAACACGTTATACAGAAGCCTTTCTTACAATCCAGTAAAAACTCACCAATTATACACATCGCATAAGTTTTGCCAATAGTAGCTCACCAATCGCGATTTCTTCGTTTCCACTCTCTGTCATCATATCTTGCTCCAATCTGTTCTTTGATAAGTTATATCATGCTCAAAATCTGTATCTGGAGAGAGTGGAAAGATTTTGTTTTATTCAACCCACCCTTGCCTTCCAGATTCATACAACTGCACACCATCTACAAAAGTAGGCGATTATCATGATTTGATGGTTTTACTGATGAATCACCTTCTGAAACTATGTTCCAGTGAAGGCTTCGCATGATTGTTGCCATCTTCATCAGGCAGTTTGACAGCAGAGTAAACGCCTGCCCCAACGAGAGCACCAAGAATTGGAGCAGTCAGGTAGATCCAGATGGCTTTATAGTTTCCCACTGCTACTGCTGGTCCCAGGGTTCTCACTGGATTCATTGAAGCCCCAGTTGTCTCCCTAAAACACAAGAAATACAAATGCTGAGAAAGACCGTTAAATAGGCTATCTTTCTTTTTTGTCACAAGCTACTAAGTGATTCCTGGGGAAGCCTATCATTATTTTGTTATTGTGTATGTATTACTTCCTTAATTGTTCATTCATTTTATGTCAGATTATTGTTTGGACAGATTAATTATGTGTTGTATTATGTGTAACACACAACAATAACATATCCAGTGGAATTTCATAAGTGAGGTTTGGAGAAGATAAAATGTACGCAGACCTTACCACTACCTCATAGAGATAGATAAGTTGTTTCCAGAAAACTGTATTATGTGTAAAATCTATTGAAACAATTGTTGAAAAGATATTTTGGGAATTATTCGTTAAGAGTAAAAAATTCTGTTTGAGAAAGTTATAAAAGTTAATATTATAAAAAAGAATGGTGTTGAGTGGAGATATTTATTTGAAATAAAAGAAAAAAGAAGTGTGACAACTAGTAAAAGAGGTGGTACTTAGTATTTTATTCAAGTAATCTGTCTACTTTATGCCCTAAAGTAACTTCTAAAAGCTTCCATTTAGCTGGACAAGCAGACACTTTCAGGGCAACTTTTTCCATCAGCATGAAAAGAATTCCTAAAATGATCTAAAAGATTCAGATAGTCACATAGGAGAAAATACACTGTCGAAACTATGAAAGGAGCAGCAAACGCTTGATGAACACTTTAGGATGCAAAAAAGAGCACGAGTTGCAGATAATTACCCTGCTATTAGTATGTTGAGCATGACAGTGGCTCCTACCGCAATTCCTGCAAGCTCTCCCACCTGTTGTTTGCCATGATAAACAACTCTATCTAAGATAATGATGTAAATATCGGATGCCAATAAACAAACCACTATTCAGTCATCATGTTATGCTGAGTCGATGCTCTATCAGAAATAACTTTCCTACCTTCTAAAAGTAAGGATGAGGTCTGCGTATATCATACTTTCTCCAGACCCCACTTTATAAAATTACACCAGGTATGTTATTGTTGTCGTAAATAAACAAAACAAGGATCTAGATACAAATTAAATAGGTGTGTGTGATTTAGTCCAGTAGACAAGTAACCAAGTAAGAGCAGAAAAACCAGAGTGCAAATGCTTACAGCTCTGGTGTCGGTGGCCACGGCGGTGATAACGAACATGAGATTAAAGCTGATGATGAACTCCAAAGTAAAAGCTTGAACATAACTACCAGAAGGAACAGTGACTCCACCACCCATTATTGGGTGCAAAACTACCTTCAATGTGAATGCAGCACAAAATGATGCTATAATTTGTGCTCCAATGTACACAGGAACCTGTCAAAAATAAATATTAATGCATTTTACATAATAAACAAGTTCAACACAGAGCGTGTATTCTTACGTGTTTCCAGGGGAAATGCTTGAGAGCAGCAAAAGCAATAGTCACAGCAGGGTTGAGATGGGCTCCAGAGATGTGGCCAGTTGACAGAATCACAATCATTACAGCGAGGCCCGTCGAAGCTGCCAGTCCAATTAATGTTTCAGAGCCTTGTGTCTGCTGGTTCACAATTGCTGTGGCCGTCCCTGCAAATATCAGTATCACTGTACCTACAAACTCTGCTCCCACCTGATACATAAAACCAATCTTCACATCAGATGCACACATATGTAACATATAATCAACAGGTTCAACTGAACTCAACTTTTTCGACAAAATATCAGTAATGTATTTTAAATCCTGAATCGACGTCTCTATTGGTACTTTTCTGACCTTTCTAGCTAATGAGACAGGAGGAGGAGGTAAAATGCATGAAACAGCAGGCAAAGTTCCTTCTTCCGAGGCCCATGGTTCGACACTGAAGCATTTACAGCTCTTGAGAAGGGATTTTTGGTTTTTCCTCTCATGCTTGATCAATCCACCAAAGAGAGGAGCACCAGGAGTTCCAGGAGTTGCTGGTGTTGAAGGAGCTGATACACCTTCTTCAGGGTCCATCGTGGCTATTGATTAGAACGAATTAAATCAGATGGTTTTATTGTGAGAAAAGTTACAAATTTAGATCGAGAAGTAAGAGTTTGTAATTAAAGTCGGGTGGCTGAATTATACAAAATACTCCTACAATTTATTAATAGGTAGACAAGCTTGAGGTAACTCTATTTTGTCCTTGTGTACACTGACAATGAGACTCAAGTGAATACTATTTATAGTTCAATTTTGCATCATCAGCAATGAAGAATGTTTGACTTGGAGAAAAAGTTTGTGGATGGAATTGAAAGATTGAAAAGGAGAGTGGGATTTTTCGAAGTGGAAAGTGGGGCAGGAATCAAAAAAACCTTTGTATTTGGAATTTAAAGGAAAGGAACATTGGAACTCTAGACATACAGTCATGTGTATCCACTTCATCTTGTTATTGAACACAAGATGCAATTCACTATACAAATAAAATCATGGAGCTGACTTCTTTGCTGCAGCATCAAAGCAGACGTTTGGACATGAATCAGCTGTTATGAGTCGAGGGTTCTATAAAAAAACAATCTTTCTATCCTTAAAATATTGGGTATAAATGGGTAAGATGTGCTTACACATCAATTTTTTCATACTCTAAATACACTAAATATGTTATTGTTGAATAAAATCTAAGGACACGCGGGTTTTTAGTTATCCATGCTGCCATCATTGGTTCTTTATGAAAAAATAATCAGGAGGGAAGGAATCATGGTAGGTGAATTTCTTGAAAGTGGGCAAAGATCAACTTATTATAGTTTTCCTTTAATAAAGTAAATCATTCTTTGGTTTATTGTAATGATTGTTAGGAGAAAAGAAAAAGAAAACCCAGGTACACTACAGGAGGCCGGTAGCCATTTTTTTCAAGTTCAAAATGGTGACATGTGAGATAAGTTATATTTAATAATTAAGATTTAATTGACTTATGTCATTAAATGGAAAGAGCAAAAATGATCAATTAAATCCTAATCATCATATTAACTTATGTCATGTGTCAACCATCTAAGATAAGAACTTTCGGAAAATGAAAGGAATATTGAGAACTAAAATTTAATTTGCATACATACATATGTATGTAATTATGTATCAATGTATCCAACCCAACCTCACCCCCCCCCCTTCCACTCCTTAAAAAAAAACTATTTACTTTTTTTAATTATTTTTACTACCCTACCCCTGACCCCCTCACCCATTCCCCTTCCAGCCCCCTTCCTCAAAAAAAAAAATTAATTTATCTTTTAAAATAATTTTAATTTTTTTCCTACCCACCCACCCCGGCCAAAAAATATGTTAATGCAACTTTTTTTTCTTTTTCGAATGGACCTCTTTTATTCATTTTATTCATTAAACTATTCATTTTTAAATGAGTAATGTGAATTTTATTTATTTATTGCCCGTTTTAAATGAATTGTATATACAATTCATTTAAGATAAATTAATTTAAATAAATACTCATATAAATTATCCATTCTATCACTCCTAGTCTGG
Organism: Solanum aculeatissimum; assembly: GCA_038996855.1. NCBI lineage: Eukaryota > Viridiplantae > Streptophyta > Magnoliopsida > Solanales > Solanaceae > Solanum > Solanum aculeatissimum. The sequence continues at coordinate 28,375 of JBCEWC010002251.1, forward strand.
AGCTAAAATGAATACTTATTACCGGCTATAAAAGTGCAACCTTAATTGTTTGAAGAGTCACATTGGCAATGGAAGGGAATATGGACTCATATATATATTGGATAATTCTCACCTCGTGAATTAATTTTTGAGGTAGAGTACTTTAGATCAATGTTTATTTCTTTAATACAGTATTAAAGCCAAACACGTTCAATTCATGATTTACTGATATTGGCCAAATATGTGCATATAGAGAGGAGGAGAAGAGTCTCATGTCGACTATCTAAGAAAGATTGGACATTTTATACGAAAAAGGGTTAAAATACTCTTAAACTATGTGAAATGAACAAAAATGTTATTCATTTATAGTTTAATCCAAAAATATTTTTATCATAGTACTTTAGTTCAAAAATGTTTTTGTCGTTAATAGTTTGGTCCAAAAATGTTCTTATTATTATTAAATGGGTCAAAATACCCTTCTCCAAATAAATTATTTTTTTTCTTTTTAAACATATTATGTTCCTAATAAAACATTACAATTAAAGAATTTTTTTTCTTGTTTTGTTTGTTCTAAAACCACTTTAACTAATGAAAATGTAAGATTTTTTTTTTGTCTTCTTAATCTCATTTTATCAATAAAAATAGAATGTTCGTCATTTTTATTATTATATTTTATTATTTTAATACAATCTTAGACAATTTACACTTTTTAATAAGCAACATTTTGAAATTGAGTTCGTCATTTTACTCGAAAGAATTTAGAGGTTTCCAATTAGGTGATGACAAGTTAAGATGAGTCATGAGTGGAATGATAAAAGGTATCACCCACACGCACATGGGCTTTCGTGCTAAATAAACATTTTGTTTTTAATTAAAGATTATACTATGAAAAGTGCATAATGGCAAAGCAATCTTTAAGTATTACACCCTTCGTTTAAAAAAATAATAATTTAATTTTATGATTTTGAATTAAAATTGTGTTAAATATAGCAAGATATTCTTTAATCTTATGATCTTAAACATGTCACGCAAAAAATTAAAATTAATTTTTTATAAAAAAAATTGATCATTCATTTTGAAACACACCAAAACGAAAAGTATATGATAAAATGTCAACAACAACGTAGGCCTACTATGATCTCAAAGTGTAATACGGTTTGTCCTTTTCTTTTTATTTCTGGTGTCTTCTCCTTCACTTCTTTTTTTTTACTTTCTGATTTTGGTGGCTCTCAGTACTTCACCATTAAAGGCAATCAAAAAGAATGTCCAGGCCAGCATTATTCATTTAATTTCCAAACATAATCATGAACCAAAAGAAGAATCCATCATCTGTTAAATCAATCATTATTTTTAGTATGCACTTGATCAAGCTTTATGTATGTGGCGTTTTTATTTGTTTATAAATATATAGATTGAATAAGTTATAACAACAAATTAGGTGGTAAATGTGGATGAAATCATATACAATTTTTCTTATAATTAATATCGTGATCTTAGGACCAATTTGAGCATAACTCGACTAAATAGTTCTACGAGTCATTACCTATTATTTTTCAACAACACATATATAATAAATGTCCGTCGTTTCAATTTAATTGACCTATTGTAACAACTATTTATTTCAACTTTTACGTGCTAAATTTTAGACCACAAGTTTAATTGAAATTTTGACATATTTAATATATTTTTAATTTAAGACCATAAGATTCAAAAGTTTTCGTTATTTTTTAAACTTTATGTTAAATCAAAATAGGTCAAATAAATTGAAACAGATGAAATAACTTTGTTCATCAAATTGGCTTGAGCACATGCATGGTTAAAGTAGTTTATATTTTCATAACCATAGTGTTCAAATCAACTTGCTCGTATCTCGTGACTAATTAATTTCATGGAGTACGTGTTATTTTTTGTCAATATAAAATAATGATATACTCTAATATTTGATTTAACTTGCACGTACACTACTCAACAACTAATCTTGGAGCACTTGGTATCTTCTACCTTCACATGTAACAAGTAACTTTATTTATCAAGACCTAAAAAAATAACTAAAAAGAAAAAAAATCTCATAACTATATGATAAGACGAAGCACATTAGCTTATCCATATCTTGACTAAAAATTATTATCGCCTTTTACAGTAGAAAATAACTTTGTTCATCAAAGTTTGAACATATGACTAGCTAGAACGAACTAGAAATTTACAGCAAGGGTGAAGAGACAGATGAGAAAAGAAAGGATAAGTGAAAGACATTGAAGAAGCCAAAAGGGGTCAGAACAAATACTTTGGATTGGACCATATAAATAATGTGTTACTCTCTTAATCCTTGACGTATTGTTTTAAAATCAAAGGCAATAATGGCAACAATATAATAGAAAGGCAATAATGCATGCATTTCAATATTGGTGGGATCTCCATGCCTTCCACTTTGCTCTTTCTTATTTGTAAGTCAAACATACAAATTCTCTATAATAATCAAAAATTATATTTAGAGAAATTCTTTTTTTTTTTAAATTGACAGTAAGGGTTATAGTTAGTTCTTCCAAATATTTCTTCTAACTCAATATTCCTAGGCTTTTAACCCCCTTTTTGGATGGTTGTTACTCGTTGTATTGTATTGTTAGTTAAAATATAATGTTTATTTTGATTGTTGCTTAAAATTCATTGATTTGATGTGGTTACGGCGTTACTTTAATATTTTCTTATCATTTTTTATTTTATTTATTATTTATAATTTTATTTAATTTATCATTTACCATAGTGTTTTTCATTGTAGCTCTACCTCGTACCCTACAATTTCTTATAGGTTTATTATTTAAATTATGAATGAATGACATTATGTAACGATAGAGAACAATATGATCTATCAAAACATTGTATTCATTGAAACAATATATTACAAAATAATACATAACAACCATCCAAACAAAGTATAAAAGTATGGATATTCGTTAAAGAAATTCGATTAAAGAAGTTTTAAAATATTTAAAAAAAAACTCACATATGAAATTCAAACTTGTATCTTTGCAATATTGAGAAAATAAATAAAAAACGTTTATTTTATTTGTATTGTGTAATTTTTCAACAAAAAAAATCAATCGAATCTCCCAAATTACACGTGGCTCTGCACTGCCTTGTGGCAGAATCATATTCCAGATGAAGGGGCTTTGTACTAAATATAACAGCTTTAATTTGAGTATAACTAATTTAACTGGAACAACTTATCTCAAGATTAGTTATTCTGGGATTAGTTATTATTCCAGGATAATTATGATATAAATGATGGGATAAATTATTTCAAACTTAACATCCATACAAAATATCAAAATTTTATTTCTTTTTTATTTTTTTATTTATGACTATTTATTTTTATCTGTCACATCAATCGATCCTAATAATGAATAGTAGTAGTATATAATTCCTCAATCAACAACGTTCGTAGTCACATTGATCAAGTACTATAATAATACAATTTGTCTTTAGTCTTTCTTAATTATTCTCCTTCTTTATTTTATCATTACTTGTCTCTTTTCCCTACAATTTTGGTGGTTCTCATTTTTCATAGCATCCACCATTTAAAGAGCGACAACTCCAATGAAAAAAAAATCATTGGCATAATTAATTTCAAAACACAATCATTAAACAAAAAAAAAATATATAAAAGGGACTTGTCATAATAGCAATATATTTATGGATCAATGTTTTTTTTTCTTTTTTTTAAGAAAAAAGGTTAATGTGAAGGAATATATGATCATTTCTCATCCGCCTCGTAAGGTTAAATAAAAAAAATTACGGAGATAAGCAAATATATACTAGTTAATATAATTATAGTTTGTATTAATTATGGCTCGCAGTAAATATTTAGTTGTAATTACAATTTGAGTTTTGTATAATTCGCGCGATTTATACAAACGTTGGGCGTGATTATAGAAAAGTTATGCGTGAATCAAATTGTATAGCGAAATATACAAACATTGTGATAGTGAAGTATACAAATACTACACAAAAACTCTGAATGGTATAGCAAATTATACAAACATATATAAATGTTGTTATAACTATAGTTATGAAATGTAATTACCAAACTATAGATATGAAACATAATTAATGTATTTTTAATTGACAATATACGAAAATTCCTCAATAAAAAATAGTAATAGTAGTAATATATCTCAAAATTCAGAAGCATTAGTTATTCCTTTATTACTTCTACCATATAGCAAGTCGCTAAAGATGTGCGGAATCGTATAGAAACTTACAATATAAAAGAGAGATATAAATAAAAATAATAACTATATCTCAGTTACAATCAAATAAATTAGATTAATTGTATAAATTTTACTTTTGTTTAAGTTTATCGTCTATCCTCGTTACATTAAATATTATGTTCAAAATATTATATTCATTATCTATTTGCTACAAAAAAATTTCTTTATTCGGACTTGAAACTGATAATATAAACGGGCTCGCATGGAGTTTGGTGAGATGACATTGAAAAGACTATTACTGATTGAGGAATAAAACTCAAGGTAAAGAACAAATGCCCAGCCATGCTTGATGAGATATGAATGGTTCTTAATTAAGATGTGAAACAAAAGAAATTTATTTATTAAGAGAAGTGTCATTTCAAATGCACTATAAGGTCCTTCTAATTAATGTTTATTGTCTGGTATAGAATTTTAGGGGTAGGAAGAAATATATAGAGTATAGACCTGCTTTTTTTCACATGGAAAACAGCACCAAAAACATATCTTGACTACTTGAAACAAGTTGGATTAGAGTGGCAATAATTCTCCTGAATAATATTTGTTTGAGAAGCGGATTCAAAATTTAAAGTTTATTATTTTTGTATAATGTATACATAATAAGAAATCACAATCAAATATCCAAACACATTTAATAAGTTTCTTACTATGTATATAGATTAAATAAAAAATATTAAATTCACGTGAACTTATATATTACATATCAAATATCTGTCTTTGATTGGAGAATTTGAACACCAATGGATATTGAATAGCTGTGATTAGGGATGGTAATGGGACGAGTTGAGCTCAACCCGCATAGATTCGTCCCGCTTAAATTTTAAAATTCTTTTATTTTTTAATTGAATTTAATTTTTTTCCGCTAAGTAACGTCTCAACAACTAATTAACTATTTTAGTTGACATTTTAACAATTATTTTTTAATCGCTAATTAAAAGTTTTTAATTAACATTTTAACAACTAACAATTATCGGACATCTCCAGTTTAAATTTTAGAAAAAAAATAAATTAACGTCAATATTTAATATAAAAAATTTACATCTTTGATTTTTACTAATTACAAAGATTTAATTTCTTCGAGTTCCGATTTGAGTTTTTAAACCCACAACCCACCCCGTATTAATTTTAAAAATAGCTACTGCAATCCGCCCCACATAACTTTAAACCCCGCTCCACCCTGCATAGCTATAAACCCCCCGTACCTGTCTCGCCCTGCCCCATTGCCATCCCTAGTTGTGATGAGACGAGCGCCCAATTTTCTTGGTAAAAATTAGAGTACTTTTTGCTTTATTTGTAATATTTCATTAAATAGATTGGAACGTTAAGCTCTCACCTTCGTTATTTTGAAAATATATACTATAATTTTAGAAAAGAAGTTAATAAGTAGTAATAGATGTTATTCAATAAAAAAAATTATAATAATTGAAATACATAATTGAAAATTATTAATTTTCACTTTTTAACAACTTAAAAAGTTGATAATTCTTTTATTATTCTTTGTGGAGTGAACGATAAAAAGAGCATCAATTCTAGGTACAAAGTTGACTAAATTTAGCTGCTAGTAGGACTATAGTAGTATGATATTTTATGATACGGGCCTAATATCGGTCCAAAACGTTAGGCTCAAGTTTTACGGTGGGTTTATATAAATTACATAGTGTAAAAGTGAATTATTATTTTCTTCTATCTTTTTTTAATTTACAGAAATTTCTTAAAAAATATGACGATCCAGATACATTAATTCAATAATTCGAATATAAAAATAAGAGTTTTTAAGTATCAACAAGTAACATTTAAAGCATGATATATTGAACATAGAGATAATTTAAAAATCAGAATTAATGTATGTGGATGGAAAGAAGGGATTTTTGAATTTTTTGAAGATGGTTGGAATAATAAAAAATATGATAAATAAAGGAGTGTAATTAAGTAATTTTTTTCTTTATTTATTTCATCTATTCCAACTTAGAATTATTTTTTAAAAAAAAATCTACCTAGTTTCTAATATTCACATTGAAAAACGAATAATTCTAGATTTGTATTGGAAAACCCATATAAGAGGATAAACTGCTCCTAACAAAGCCCAATTTCGTATCAAACTCAAGAATCTTAGTATACAAATATAAATACTTATCTCTTCACCACAAACTTTGTCCTGAAATTATTCTCCATCATCATCATAAAAAAAGATGAAAATGACAAACACAAAACTGCAAAAGGTAGGCACCAAGTCTCAAACTGGGCTAGTCCACTTATAGTGATAACAAACCCACTACCCAACAATTACAAGCCCATCATCTTTCTTGGATTGCCACATTGAGTAGAGGCCCAATGTTTCTAATACAACATTTCCGGTTTCCAATCAATGTCTCGGAATATATAGGGACAATTTCAAATATATACAACAAACTAATTTATTTATAATAAATATAATTATTAATTTTTGCATAAAAATATCCAAAAATCATAAATATAGGTATGACTATACAATATAACTTGATAAATCATAAAAAGTATACACTGACTATACAGTGTTGATTACTTATACATATGTTATATATTATGATACAATCAAAAACTGAATTAGTTTGACCATACATTAAATATACATTGACTATACAATGTTGATTACTTATACATATGTTATGTATTATGATACACTCAAAAACTGAATTAGTTTGACCATACATTAAATATACATTGACTATATAATGTTGATTACTTATACATACGTTATACATTGTGAAGCAGTTTTTCTTTTTTTCCATTTATTAAAAATAAATTTCCATCTTATTTAGCTTAAAAATAGAACTTCTGATTTACTAAAAGTAAAAAATAATATTATTGAAATTATTGACATTTTAATTGATATGTAAAATATAACTTTTAAGTGAG
>JBCEWC010002252.1:0-35504 GCA_038996855.1 Solanum aculeatissimum
ATAACTTGCTCATCCGAGCTCCGAATTGAGTGAAACCAGTTGCGTTGCGAAGCTAACTCAAGGAGATTTCATTTGATGTAAATTGGACCACCCAGTTCATCGTGTGCTAAAATTTATAGTATCTCAAAGTTGCAGCAGTCTAAACGGAGGCCCCAAAACAGTCCAAAAATGAGGCTCATGCCTTAAATCACTTACATCTAATCCCTAGCAAGCTCAATTCGATCTTGACAATACTAATATGAACCTAGGGCAATCCACCTGCTCCGTGAACCTTGCCTTAGCCATTTAAACCAACCACAGCTTTGGCCAAGCTTCTGCCCAACTTTATGGACCACTAAACGGTCCGTTTGAGGTCTCACGGACCGTGGGGTGGTCTGTGGACCTCAACATAGTTTTTGGGGTGGGTCTTGGCCACTCCATGCTCTCTGTACCACTTTACGGAACACCTCACAGACCGTGCAAAGTCTCACGGTCCGTCTCACATGCCTTGGGCCATTTTCAGGGTCTATCTCTAATGTCTTCCGAATTTCAGGCAGTCCCACTATTTTGGCCATAACTTTATCATAGAAACTTGGATTTAAGGGAGAAAGGTTGCGTTGCAAATATAATTCAAAGAGCTTTAATTTGATATGTAGTAGCACACATGGTTCAACCCACACCAAAAGTTATGATTCTGTGAAGCTCATTGTCCAAACGGTTATAATTCAAAGATCTATGATTTTGCGTTCAGCCACTTAAACTCAACCCGTGGCCACCAAATTTCAACCACAACCATTATAACACCATACAAGACCAACCATAAGAGGTTTTCAAAAAATTTCGGGTCGTTACATCTATATTATATCATCTATCAAATTCATCAATCACTTTCATTGTTCTATCAATACTTAATCACATTATAACGTAGTTTAACTCTTTCAATTACCTTTAGTCATCAAATCTTAGGACAATTTATCATTTGAGTCCCCATTTCACAAGCATTTAGTTTCACAAGTTCCAACAATATCTCAACATAAGCATTTGGCTCAACATTTCACTTCAAGTAATTCATTTAACAATTTCATGTAACATGATTCAAAGTTCAATAATTGGATCATCACAAACACTTTCACATTATCAACAATGGTATCACTAGTCAATTTCACAATATCAACTCACAAGTCTAAGTCAATAATAATAACATTATTTCATAATTAAGTCATGCATATCATCATTTTTACCTTTCCATTACCCAAATCATATCCACTAGAATAGATTACTAACCCCCAAGTTTCACATTGAAATAAAATACTAAGTTCAATAAACTCAACAAGGGTTAGATTTACTTGCCTCAATTTAGCCAATCAATCACTCCAATGATAATGCCTTCCCCTTCCGAATAGAATCTGAATCACCATAATCTAATTGGAAACAAATTCACATTCACCATACGAAACTAACAACACCAAAATCAAGCAAGTCGAGAAAAAGAATAAAATCATTTAAAAATGCACTACTGGAAATCCATGACGAAATCTAAAAAAGAATTATGAAAGAGTTCCTCTCATGATTAGAAAACCACCAATTAAGACTAATTTGAAAACAGAGTTGAAATGAGTTCATAATCATCAATTTCATAAAAATATCAAAGTTCATTAAAATCCCCAAATTTCCCAATTAAATCTTTCAAATTTGATGTTAAAATCAATAGGTAATGATAAGGGAAGTGAAAAATATCTTTTTCAATCAAAATCCTTTGAAAAATTAATCAAAACTCATCCCAGACGAGCTCCTAAGGTTTGAAAATGGATAAAATGTTTAAAATGGGAGTCCAGGAAAACTCCCCCTCTAATGTCATTATAGCGACACCCGAACTATTTTCTCAGCCTTCGCTATAGAGACCTGTCAATCGCTATAACAGATACGCTATTGCAAAGGTCACCTTGCAATAACAAGGTCTTAATAGCGACGAGGTCCTTCGCTATAGCGAGGCTTGCACCAGAACACAGTAAAAGCTCTTTCAAGTAATTTCAAGACTCGGAATCTATTCTCATAATTTATTCGAAATCCCGTACACACAAACTATATATGTAACTCCACTAAATTTGACGTTTTGAACTCAATGAAAATATCACAAATCAAATTTGAGGCCTCCTTGATTCAGAACCTGATTAAGCACCATAACTCTAACTTTGGTCACTTGAAAAATCAAAACTACATCAGGGCACTCAAATATTATAACAAAGTTATCTTTAGCACTAAATCACCTCTTGAGACCACTGGAATAATCAGAACATCAATTAGAGCATCAAAACTTAAAACTTTGACCAAAGTCAATCCAAACTCAAACTTTAATTTAATTTCCAACTCCAGACCTAAAATTCACATAATAACTCCAAATATGATTTTGACAACTTTCTTAGGCCAATTTTCATATTTTGAAACTAATGAAAGTGATGGATTTTTGATACTCAAATCTCTTAACGACTCAAAATTTCAAAATTTGATAATCCAAACCTCAAAAATCCAATCTTTGGCAAAAATCTCAACTTTTACAAAAAATTTAAAAACCAACTTTTAAAATCAATCACTCATGACCCAAGGCCACTAATGGGAGGAGTAAAACAGTAATTTTATCAAAAAAATAACCTTCAAGGTCATTACATCATCCACCAATAAAAATCATATTCGTCTTTGAAAATAAAGTAAGAAACCTACTTGAAGCCTCGAAGAGATGAGGCTAGCGGGTCCATATGTAAGACTCTGTGTCCTAGTAGTATTTCCCATAGGTCGGTGTCGCCACTGGACCTTTACCGAAGCAATCTCTTTAGTTCTCAGCTTTCTAACCTATCTGTCTAGAATAACAATTGTCTCCTCCTCATAAGTCAAGTCTAGACCCAACTCGATCGAATCACTAGGTATCACATGAGACTCGTCGGGGATATATCACCTACGAATAGGCACATGGAACACTGGATGTATAGAAGTCAAGCTAGGCGGGAAGGCAAGTCTATAGGCTACCTCACCCACTCTCTCTAGAATCTCATAAGGACCAGTAAATCTAGGGTTAAGCTTGTCCTTCTTCCTGAAACTCATAACACTCCTCATGGGTGAGATCCTCAACCAAACCCAGTCATCCTCCATGAACTCCAAGGGTTGAACACGTCTATCAGCATAACTCATCTGACAACTCTGGGTTGCCAACAATCGACTTTGAATTAGGCAAACTTGCTCCATACCATCTCTAAGAAAGTTAATGTCAAGGCTATCCATTGCCACATAATCAAACCAACCTATGGACTATCTACATCTTTGTCCATACAAGGCCTCAAAAGGAGCCATCTGGATGTTGGAATGATAATTGTTATTGTAAGAAAACTCCGCCAAAGGCAAATGTTGATCCCATCTAGCACCGAAGTCGATGACATATGCCCGAAGCATATCCTCTAGCACCTGAATAGTCCTCTTAGACTACTCATCTGTCTGAGGATGAAATATTGTACTCAAGTCTAATCGAGTGCCCAAACTATGTTGTAGTGCCTTCCAAAAGTGGGAAGTGAATAAAGAATATTGGTCCGACACTATGAAAATTGGTACACAATGAAGCCTCATGATCTGACTGATGTATAACTGAGCCAACTTATCCATCGTGAAGCTAACTTTGACCGGAAAGAAGTGCGCAGACTTGGTCAAACAATCTATAATAACCTAGATAGAGTCAATTCGCCCACAGTATTGGGTAAACTAACTACAAAATCCATCATAATCCGCTCCCATTTTCAAGTAAGGATAGGCATCCTCTGGAACTTGCTCCCTAGCCTCCAATGCTCACACTTGACCTATTGGCAAGTCAAACACCTAGACACAAAATCAGATATGTCCCTCTTCATGCCAAACCACCAATAGTGTTGGTTTTAATCATAATCTTTCAGAAGCTCAATCCATCTCCTTTGTCTCATATCCAGGTCCTTCTGACTGAAGATATATTATAGGTTGTGGTGATCAGTAAATATCTCATAATGAACCCCATATAGATAGTGCCACCACAGCTTCAAGACAAAAACAACCATCGCTAAATCCAAATCATGGGTAGTATAGTACCTCTCATGGGTCTTCAATTTCTATGAGGCATAGACAATCACTTTTCCCTTCTTCATCAACATGCCTCCCAAACCAACACCCTATGCATCACAATATACAGTAAAGTCAACTCCCTCCTCATGCAATGTCAAGACAGGCACGGTAGTCAATAAGTCCTTGAACTTTTGGAAGCTATCGTCACACTCTTACTACCAAACAAAGATTATATTCTTCTGAGTAAGCTTATTCAATGGAGTTACTATGGTAGAGAAGCCTTACACAAAGTGCCAATAATAACCACCCAAACCCATAAAACTACGGATCTCGATAGTTGGAGTAGGTCTAGTCCATTCTCTAACTGCCTCAATCTTTGCTGGATCAACCTTGATGCCCTCCTTGGACACCACATGCTCTAGAAATGCTACTGAACTGAGCCAAAACGCACACTAGAAAAATATAGCATACAACCTTTCCTCCCTGAGCCTCTGAAGCACAATCTTCAAATGTCTAACATGATCAGCCTTGGTCTTCAAATGTACCAAGATATCATCAATGAATAAGATCATAAAGGAATTCAAATACAGCCAAAATACTTCATTCATCAACTCCACAAATGTGACAGGTGCATTAGTCAACCCAAATGATATGACAAAAAATCATAATGACCAAACCTTGTCTAGAAGACAATCTTAGGAATATCAGATGTCCTAATCCTCAACGAATGATACCCAGATCTCAAATCAATCTTAAAGAACACTATTACAGCCTGACGTAGGTGAAACAAATCATCAATCCTAGGAAGGGGATACTTGTTCTTGACAGTCACCTTGTTCAGTTGTTTGTAGTCAATTCATATTCTTATTGACTCATCTTTTTTCTTTACAAATAAAAATGGAGCACCCCATGGAGACACACTAAGCTGGATGAACCCTTTACTCAATAAATCCTAAAGTTTATCCTTTAACTCCTTTAACTAAGCAAGGGTCATACGATAGGAAGAAATAAAAATGGGCTTAGTGCCCAGTTCCACATCAATGGAAAAATCAATGTCCCTGTCAGGAGGAACTCCTGAAAGATCAGTAGGAAATATGTCTGTTAACTCACGAACAATGAGAATAGACTCCATAGAAGGTGAATTAATACTAGTGTCCTGAATAAGTTCCAAATAGAATAGACAACCTTTATCAATAAACTTTTGATCCCTAATATAAAAGATAACCTTGTTAGGATAAGACCCAAAAGAACCCTTCCACTTAACTCTTAGTCTACCAAGCACAACCAAAGTAACCATCTTAGCGAAATAATTAAGAATACCATGATATAGAGATAACCAATCCATACTCAAAATAACATTAAAATCAACCATATCAAGTATAATCATATCCACCTAAGTGTCATAACCCACCAAAGAAATAAGATATGATTGGTACTAAAGGCTCGCCTACTATGGTAGAAACATGTAGAGGCATAAACATACGATCAATTAATAAGTCAAACCCAGCAAAGAAGTACATGGACACATATGAATAAGTAGAATCAGGATCAAACAACACTGAAGCAGACCGATTACAAACTGGGACAATACTTGTAATAAATATATCTGAGGCCTCTACCTCGGGTCTACCCAAAAAATCATAACAATGAACACCATGACCTCCACTTGATTGACTCGTCCTTCTACAACCTGTCTGAGTCGTTGATCACCCGCACACCTACCAAGAGTAGGACCACCTCCACTTGATTGAGCTCTATCACGTCCTCTGATTGGTAGTGCAGGACCTCTAGCTGGAGGTGTTGAATCCCTAATAGATATCATTGAATAGGTATGATGTGGCTAAGAATGATTCTGAAATGGGCACTATTTGATCATGTGGCTAGGAATACAACCATAACAAGACATCAGAGTAGGTTGATGATGTGAAGAACTAGGAGGAATATTATAGCCACCCTAACCTGTAGATCTCTAACCACTAGATAAACCAGAACCACCCTCTATAGATGGAAAGGAAGCATTCGCCAGACCCTGATATTGTGATGTACTACCACCTTGATGAAATCCTATACCCCATGAAGAAGTGCTAGAATAATGACCAGATAATTAGGCTCTCTTAGGAGCTCCAAATTCTTCTTGAACCATCAACTCTACCTTTTTGGCGGTACTCACAATAGTTTGGAAATAGGATCCCTCATGAGCTGACCTGAATACATAAAACTTGATGGAGAAAACCAAGCCTTTCAGAAATCGACAGACTCTTTTTACCTCAGTAGGAATCAAAGATATGGCAAGGCGCGATACAAAATTGGGTCTAATACTCTGCAACGGTCATACTACCCTGAGTCAAACTCTGAAATCTCGTTCAGCTCTCCTCCCAAATTCTCCAAGGAATAAATCAATTCTGAAAAAGCACTCCACTCAATCGGAGGGGATCCAACTAGTCTAGACCTCATATATGTCCTCCACCACTCTCTAGTGGCATCTTTGAACTAAAGAGAAACAAATCTAACACCTCAAGGATCAACTAGGCCAACGACCTCCAACATCACGTGGCACAAAGTCAAGACTCATAGCATCCTCACCCTTACCACCCTAAAATTGGGGTTGTTTCATCTTCTGAAACCACTCATAGCTCAACTGATCATCAACTGCTAGTACTGGCTCAGGAGCAATTTGTATAAGTGCAAGAACTAGTGGTGGTTGGCCCACCTGAGCTTGAATAGTGGGACCCTGAATAGTATCTTGTCCCTCTACTCGAGTCTGTGAACCTCCTGGTGTACCTATGACACTACTTATTCGTGCCATGCCCTGGAGTACATCCAACACTCTCAGTAAAGTATCCTGTAATAGCGGTGCAGTTGCATACTCTGGAGGAGATCTCCTCCAATCTCGAGCTTAAACTCCATGGACATACCCCTCTTATAGTCTCTATCTGATGCTACTCCTCGACCTCAACCTCCAACTTTGTCCACAACCCTACTCCTAACTTGGGCCTCAATAATAGTCTCAAGAGTTACCTGGAATAATTTCCTAACCGTCTTTATAGGCTCTCAAAGATAAGTAACAGACGTCTTTGTGTCGATCCTTGAGACTCTATTGGACAGGGCTTGTACACATGTGAGACCTATGATCTTGGGGACCTGATACCAAATTGTCATGACCAGATTTACGCAATAATGTATAAGCTTAAATAAGACAACACTATGATTAAGAAGACGGTAAAATATAAAGACATAATCCAAACTACAAAATCATCCCAAAACTTGTTGCCAATAATACATCATAATAAGAAGAAAAGGTACAAGTCTCAATAGTATTTGTCTCTCAAATAGAACAAAACTAACATTAATATCCAACAACCTTAAGAATTTGTTGAAGCAACAAACAACTACCTCTCAACTGTCAAAGCCTTGATCCATAGAAGAAGAAGGAAAAGATCAGCAGGATCATGGCTCACTACCTACACACGTGTAGAAAATAAAGGTGAGTACCAAGGTACCCAACAACTAGACCTAATCACAAGTAGAGAATAAAGAACAAAGCACTCCTTCCATCCCAACTACATACCTCCGAACTACAAAATCAGCATGCAGAAAAGACCAGCAAATACAATATAGGCAATATAACAGTTACAATCTCATATCATAGTTTCTCAATAGCCCAACTTCACAATATACAAGTCTCAAGTCATTCAACATCAATCACAACCTTTTTATATTTCAATCTCAACAATATAAAAAATTCAAATCATTCAATACATCACACTTGGTTCGCACTTTAACTTCAAGAAAGGAATGATACGAAATGTAATGGATGCTATGAAATGTAAGAAATGTAATGCAATGTCAAGTAAGTCATGATGCATCTCTATACTACAATACATATCTGATGATATAATCAGACCAGAACTCATAGAGTCCACACATGAACCATATATCTGACGAAACCATTTTTCTTTGATATTTAACTTTCAAATCTAGTCGGAATCATTTTTCTTTGGCTTTTCTTTTTCTTTCTTTTTATCTAACTGGAATCATTTTCCTTCGGCTTTTCATAACAAATAGGACATCAAGCGCACGCACGCGCGTACACACACACACACATATATATATCATTGTAATACAATATCACGTCATAATCAAGAGTGCATACAAGATATCCACTAGATCATTTATTCATAATCACGTACTCAATCTCATTATCAAATATCTGGAGCCATTTTCTTTCGGCTTTTCATCATCAATGAAACATCAAGCAATTCATGACATCATGACATAATAATCACTTTCACAAGTATAAAAATAGTCAAGATGTCCAATTATATTATTTATGCAAAATCATCAATCACTTTCATTGTTCTATCAACACTTGAGTCATCATCAACACTTCACATAATAATCACAATATAACATAGTTCAACTCTGTCAATTACCTTTAATCATCAAAGCTTAGGATAATTCATCATTTGAGTCTCCATTTCACAAGCATTTAGTTTCACAAGTTCCAACAATATCTCAGCATAAGCATTTAGCTCAACATTTCACATCAAGTAATTTACTTAACAATTCCATGTAACATCATTCAAAGTTCAACAATTGGAACATCATGAACACTTTTACATTATCAACAATGGCGTCACAAGCCGATTTCACCACTCACAAGTCTAACTCAACAACAATAGACATTATTTCACAATTCAAGTCATGCATATCATCATCTCTACCTTCCCATTACCCAAATCATATCCACTAGAATAGTCCACTAACCCCCAAGTTTCACATTGAAAGGAAATACGAAGTTCAATAAACTCATCAAGGGTTACAGTCTACTTGCCTCAATTTAGCCAATCAATCACTCCAATGATAATGTCTCCCCCTTCTGAATAGAATCTGAGTTACCATAATCTAATTGAAAATGAATTCACAATCACAATACAAAGCTGACAACATAAAAATCAAGTAATTTGAGGAAAAGAGCAAAATCATCCAAAAATTCACTCTTAGAAATCCATGACGAAATCTGAAATTTTTTTTATGAAAGAGATCCTCTCATGATTAGAAAACCACCAGGTAGAGCCAAATTGAAAACGAAGTTGAAATGAGTTCATAATCATCAATTTCGTAAGAATCTCAAAGTTTATGAAAATCCCCAAATTTCTCAGTTGAATCTTCCAAATTTGATGTTAAAATCAATGGGTATATAATGGGTAATGATAAGAAAAGTGAAAAATACCTATTTCAATCAAAAGCCTTCGAAAAACCAATCAACAGTCATCCTAGACGAGCTCCCAAGGTTTGAAAATGGAGGAAATGTTCAAAATGGGAGTGTAGGGTCTGAAACCCCCTCCCCCCTAATGTTGCTACAGCGACATAAGTGTTGCTATAGCGAAACCCAAACTATTTTCTCAACCTTTGCCATAGCGACTGACAAGTCGCTATAGCGGCTTCGCTATTGTGAAGGCCACCTCACTATAGCGAGGTTGCAATAGCAAGGGCTCTTTGACCTGAAACCCAATTAAGCTCCTTAATTCTAACTTAGGTCACTTGAAATATCAAAACTACACCGGAACTCTCAAAAATTATGACAAACTTATTTTTAGCATTAAAATCACCTCCCGAGACTATTGGAATAATCAGAACATTAATTCGAGCACTGAAACTTAAAACGTTGATCAAAGTCAACCCAAACTCAAACTTTAACTCAATATTCAACTTCGGACCTGAAATCCACGTAACAACTCTAAATCTGATTCTGACAACTTTCCTAAATCAATTTCCATATTTCGAAACTAATGAAATCGACGGAATTTCGTTTTGACACTCGAATCTCCGAATGACTCAAAATTTCAAAATTTGACAACTCAAACCTCAAAAATTCAATCTTTGCAAAAAATCTCAAATTTTATAAAATTTTCAAAAACCAACTTTTCAAATCAATCATTCATGACCCAAGGCCGCTAACGGGAGGGTAAAATGACATTTTTATTTTATTTTTTTTTTAAAAAGCAACCTTCAGGTCATTATAGCTACTTTTCATTAGTATCTTTTTTATTATTCTCAAACTATTTTCTTAAAAAATTAAAGTAATTAAAAACCTATTAAATGAAGAGTATTAATAAAAAAAAATGTCTTATAATTTTTTTGAACTTTAAATAATTCATTTATTTTAAATTATAAAAAAATACTACTCCTAATAATTTTATTAATATGGACCGGATGAAGTAGGAACTATAAT
Organism: Solanum aculeatissimum; assembly: GCA_038996855.1. Classification (NCBI taxonomy): domain Eukaryota; kingdom Viridiplantae; phylum Streptophyta; class Magnoliopsida; order Solanales; family Solanaceae; genus Solanum; species Solanum aculeatissimum. Next base: position 10,289 of record JBCEWC010002252.1, read on the forward strand.
ATTGGGGAACCAAAACTTTTGTAAGTATTGGAATAGGGATAATAAACATGAAAAATATTCTTGAGATATGGAATTTCATATAATTAATTATACTCTAATAACTATGTGAAGTCAATAAAGTTATGTTCTGTCATTGCCTACTTGTTGTATGCATTTTTTTAGGATGAAACTTTTAAGTAGGACTTTTAAAAGGGCACTTAGAGTCATCTAATTTAACCAAAGGGTATAGAAGTTTCCACTTCACTCTTATATTTGGCTTTTTCATGTTAAAAAAAGAAACCCTATGACTAAAAAGGAGCCTAACTCATAGAGAGTCTTGTAGAAAAAGGACTTGGAAGATATTCTATTTTCTATGTTAAGTGCATAGTACCCATCAAACAAGTCATATTGCTTTACCTTAACAATTTATTTGAACAATTATTATATATTATTTTATAATATATCATATCATATTATATTTTACTGTTATTTTGATAAATATAATATTTTAAATATATTGTATTACTTTTTATTGTTTCGGAATATCACATAATAACAATTTAATGAATAAACTTGCAACAATATAAAATAAAAATAAGCTACGTAATAAAATTATTATAGTAAAGATAGGATGAAGGACAAAATAAAATTATTAAATAATAAGTAAAAAATTTAAATGAGACAAAATTAGGTAATGATGCAATCATATTAAATTAGTCATTACATAAAATAATATTTTTCATCATTAAGTGAAAATAAATTTTAACAAATAATATAATCAACTTTAAGTAACAATAAAACAAACATTGTTCTTAAGGTAACAAGGAAAATCATCTAAAGAAGTTGTAAAGTGAGATCCCTTTTACTTGAATTTATATTAGTCGGGCTCTTAAATATTTTCCTTTTCTACTTGTTCACATTCTCACTTGAATAACTCAAAAACTTTCGAATTACAATTACTATTCAATAATTCATAAAAGTTTTCAGATAATTTCTTTTGAAAAAAGCAACCCAAAGTATGATTTCGGGTATGTATAAGATACAAAAAGACATCATTATTGTGGCAAACTATGTGAAACAACTTTAGGTAGAGCAAAATCCAAAATAACATAATCAAACTGTAATTAATTTGTCAATAATGTATTTTGCGCTACAGAATGAATCAAGGAGCTAAGGAGGTTTCTATCGATAGCAATTTTCGTTGAAGCAATCATAGTAACTTCTACATCTGTTGATTTTATACCTTCTAATCAAGGGCGGAGCTAGTAAGAGTCTGAATCTATTTAATGAAAAATTATATTATTTATATATGATTAAAATTAATTTATTTATCTCTATCCGATATCGAGTGGAAAACCTACCAAAGAAAACCACCAAGGATCTTCATCAAAAGTCATCCTCTTGCTCAATCTTATCAATTATATAGTGGTGTAAATGATGAAGCATTTGATGAATAAATTAAAGTCGTGCCAAAATTGGAGGCTAAAATTGTCTTATATGGTGATTAATTACTTATTTGTGATTAAATCATTTTCAAGGCCTGCAATAATCTTAATCAACATGATGTATTAGCACTAAGCTTATCCCATTATCACATTTAATCAATGGAAAGACGACGACAATTATGTCGATAAACACAATGTTTTTTACAAATTTATTTATTAACAATAAGTGCTAATTGGGAATCTTATCATTTATCAAGTGATGAATCATTGTTATATGTTGATTATAACTTATAAGTACCAAAAACAAATGGATTTTTGGATTGAAATTATGGACTTACCTTCTTCCAACTCCCATTTTGACCAAATATTTAAAATCTATATATATTTTTGTGAGTAATTTTTGTCAAAATCATTTTTAAAAATTACTTTTCAATTGCACTTATGTTTAACTTATTAATTTGAAAAATATTTTAAAAATATTTGTGCTTGATAAGGTTTCAAAAGTGCTTCAGTAGAAGCTTGGCCAAATATTTCAATTGTTTAATTATTATTTCTTTTGTTTTTAATATATATTAGTCAAATAGTGTACAAGAGTAAATTCAACCACAGAATAAAAAGGGTAAGAAGTGTGTTGAACACTGAGAGTAATATAATAAATTATAGTACTGAACTGAGAGTCAATAAGAATACCAAAAAGGATATTCATTGATTATGTACATATACACACTACTATACACAAAAATGCATAATTCCAAGAATCCTTTGGCACGATGTATTAGGAGAAATAATTTATATATTATTTATGAATCTTTTATAGTCGCTTGGTAGAATATATAGGAGAAATAATTCATCTATTATATATGATATTATTTAGTATTATATTTAACAGGAATTTTAATTTTATGTATTACTCTCTCCATTCACAATTAGAAATCAAGAAATCTCTAATTTGGTTTTCATTTTTACTTGTCAATTTTGAGAATTCAAGATAAGACAAATATTTTTTACCTATTATACCCCTAATTTATTTACCAAGTTAGACTTTTTGAAAATATTGAACTTTTTGAAAACATTGAATAACTAAGTCATCTTTAGAGTACCTAGACACCTAGAAAATGACATAATGCATTAACATACCCCAATTCAATTAAGTTAATATGAAAAATTTTTAATTAAAAAAAATAGTCCTACAAATTAATAGGGGTAAAATGGTAATCTTGCTACATTAATCATTGTTTTCTTAATAGGTGTGTCATGTCAAAATTTGACATCTAATTATGAACGGAGAGAGTATTAATTTATGTATTAGTTATACATCTTACATGGTGGTATTAGTAATACATTGAATTTAATATCATGGAATTAAATATGTAAAGACAAACTTATCTCTAAAATTCTTCTACACTTTTTTTATTTTCTTGATTTTATATTTTATATTTATAGTTTAATATTTGTAAATGTATTTAAGTAAATTAGCTTAGACATTTTATTTATTTGTGGATTCATATTTATATTTCAAAAAAATTATCATGTCAATTTTTAAATTTTATTTATTTGTGGGTTCATATTTACATCATATAAAAAAAAAAATTTTGCCATGTCAAATATTTTTTGATAATTAATTAAGTTGATACGAAGACCTAATTGAATGATTTTATTGATACAAAATAAGGTTTGATGACTTTGCTAGATAAATTCTTAAAATTGAGTGATATTTTAAGATCTTGACTCCATATTAAAACTATAACTTACAATTTTTATCCATAAATGTGGATGGTTTATTCACTTTTACTATTGTTTATTGTCGTTTTGGTTTTAAAAGCAGATGGTCTATCGTTATTAAATTAAAAATTGATATTTTGTGAGTGGTCAATTTACTAAGATGACAATTATTTATCCTCAAATAATTCAAGTAAGAAAATAATAAATATGGTGATAAAATTGTTCTACTCTTAGAAGGCCAACACAAAAAAATTATAAAAAAATTCATAATAACTCAAGGGTGTAATTGGAAAGAAGTTTTTTGTAAGTTTTAAACCAATCAAAAGATTAGGTGAAAAGTAATGAATAAAACACTTGATAAAATAATAATCTCTGCATTACTAATTTCTATGTTATTAATTCCTACATTACTAATTTATGCGCAATTAATTATTGTACCAAACGATCCCTAATAGATATATGCCCTTATGTAGTAGTGAAAATTTTGTATTCCCTCCATTTTTTTAGTTCTCATAAATTTTTTAAGTCAAATAATATAAAATTTAATTAATATTTTAAGATATATTTTTTTATCATATTACTATTAAAAAATAATAATTTATCGTAACTTTCTTATAATTTTCTAATATCTAAATTTTTATTTTAAAATATCAAATTAATATAATCTAATTTTACTTTTAAAATGAATTAAGTTGACTCCCTAAAAGCACAATATGACAATTAAAAAAAGAAATAGAGGGAGTACATTTTTCCTTTTCAAGTTAATAGTCAAAAACTCATACTCCAAAAAAAAAAAAAAAAAACCTCATACTCCCTCTAATTTATTTATCTGATTTAGATTTGACTCGAAATCGCAAAAGGTAAAAAAAAATTAAATTTTATGACATTAAATTAAATATATATAAAATTTATATAAGTGTTCTTAATTTTATAGTCTTAAATATAATATTTGATGCGAAAAGTTAAAATAAAAAACCAGGATAGTAATTTAAGTAAATAAATAAAATAATTAGTAATTTAGATATCAACCTTGCAAAAATATAATAATTTAAATGTACTTTTGATGTTAGCTTCTTTTTTTTTCACTTCATTCAAGTTAACGCTGTAGGGAGGTTCTCTCTTTCCCCTTTGTATGAAAATTCAGCTGCATCATCCTCTCATTCTTGAACTTTTGACTTGGGAATCCTCATGAAACTAAAATCCAACCCCCTCTCCCCCAGGCCTCTAGGCTATTCCATCTGTGCAATAATTATCCTATTGGCCTTAAAAAATTTTATCAAATATAAAAATGTATATATTATTAATTTAAAGATTAATTTTTTTTATTTTACTGTTATCCTGCCATTAGCTATTTCTCATCTGAAAAGTGAAGTCAGTATAAAACATATGAATTCACTAAAAATTACTCCATCCGTCCAACTTTACTTCGCCCCTATTGATTTGGCATAGAGATTAAAAAGTAGTAAATGATAGGGGTAATTTTACCAAATCACCCTTTGAATATAATTAATACAATGTATTGAAAAATGTAATAGGGAAATAATTATAATTAATGACAAGGGTAAATTAGGAATTAAGTGTAAAATTATCTCTTGATTTCATAAATTGAACAAGTATTATTGGACATCCTAAAATAGTATAGGGGTCAAGTAAAAATGGACGGAGGGAGTAAAAGTTTTTGTCTACTTTTATCTTTCATGTTATCTTTTTAATTTATTCTAAGAAGAATGTTATGTTATTATAATTAAAAATAATTTAATTTTAAAATTTTATTTATTCTTAATAGAAAGATATTTTCTTCGTTCCTTTTTAATTATTATATTATATTTTTTGAAAGTTAATTATATTAATTTAATATAAAAATATAAATATTCACAAATAATATAATTTATAAAAAAAAAATTTATATTAATATAATTAAAAAATATATTTAAATATATAAAATTAAAATTTATATTATTTGACTCTTGAAAATAAAATCATAACAATTAAAAATAAAGGGAGAGAATAAGTCTTTGTCCTACTCCTCTCCCTCTCCCTCCCCTGTTTCTCTTTTTTTTTTTTGTCTCTCGGCAGTAACAACTGCTCTACTTCCTTACTGATAGTACTTATTATCAGCAGAAGTATTCTTTATATATCTGAGTATTCTTTCCTTCTTTCTTTCACTCTTTCATGCACAGAAACCTTTTTCCTCATTTCTGTCAAACAACAAGTTATGGAAGAAACTGAAGACTCCAATACAAGCAAGAAATGCAACTCTAAACCAACAACTACCAAAGGGTGTCCTAATAACAGCAACAATAATAATCACTATATTGCTTTTGGTTTTCATCACAATAATAGTAATAATAATCTGAATCAATACCAGACTTACCCTGCTCTACTCCCCTTGCCTCCTCCTCCTCTTCCTCTTGCTATACCTCTTCAACTATCTTTCCCTCAAAATCACAGCTTCAGATCAAGAACCCATTTCCACAAACCTCCATTCAAGCAGAATCTACCTCTTCTTCCCACACCTTCTGATTCCAAGATTCAAGATATCTCAGGTAATCTAAATTTCACCCTTCTTTTCAGAACCCCTTTTACTTCTTTCAGTTTATCAATTCTCTAAAAAAAAGATCAGCTTTTTCTGCTGAAAGTTGAGGATTGGAGTTTAATTTGGCTTCTTCTTACATTGATAATATGCTAAAAGCATGAAAAGAGTAACCTTCTGTTACTTCTTTATTAGTGGAGTTAATATTACTACTTTTTTTCCCTTCTTTTTGTCATGTTGTGTTTTGTTCAAAGTTTATGTCAAGATTGAGGCTTTAATTTAATCCACCAGTTGCTATTCCTTGGTTACTACTAGAGGTGCAATTCATGATATCAACATTGTGCTTTATGTAGTTCTTTGATATTTGCATCTGTAGTTTCAGTTTATGAATTCTCTCAGTATCAAGTGCAGAATAATTGTTCAGAAAAAAAAAATCAGCTTTTTTCTGCAGAAAGTAAAAGGATTGAATCCTATTTAGACTTAGTTTACACTAATATATGCCAAAGCATGAAAACAATAGTCTTCTGTTACTTAGTGGGAGTATCACTTTTCATCATGTTTTGTTTGTCCAAAGTGCATTGCCTAGAGTGAAGCCTCAATTTTATCCACTAGTTGTTATCCTTTAGCTAGTACTACATGAGCTATGTTGCTCCGATTCTCTACAAATGTTGTCGCACCTATGTCAAATCCTCTAGAAGTACTCTACTTTTGGATGATCGACATGCACCCATAGACATTTTTGACAAGTCTGAAGGACATAGTAGAAAGCACTTCATGACACTAACGCGGCGCTTTATATGTTTGTTTGTTTTTTTTATGTCACTCACCAAACAGCCTCAAAGGTGCTCCAAAGGCAAAATGAAGTGTCCAAACAGAAATATGGAAGGAGGGTCAAGGCTGCTACCACCCCAGAATCTCTTGTGGTGGCAAGAAGACCAGATTCTGGTGGTGTTGAAGGACCAGTAATCTCACTTCTTGCTAATCATTTCCTTGTCCAATTTGATCCTTCACAGAGTATCTTCCATTATGATGTTGAAATTTCACCTCATCCATCCAAGGAATTTGCTAGGCTAATCAAGAAAAAACTTGTGGAGGACCATTCTGTTGTGCTCTCAGGTGCTCTCCCAGTTTATGATGGTGGAAGGACTATATATAGCCCTATAGAATTTCAAAATAATAAGATTGAATTTTACATTGGCCTGCCAATTCCTAGTAGTGGCAGCAACAAGTCTTTGCTACAATCTGGAGAAATGATCAAGTTGCAGAAAGATGGACAGCAGATTAAGCTTTTCCGCGTTAACATCAAACTTATATCTAAACTTGACGGGAAAGAACTAAATAGCTACTTGAATAAAGAAGGAGATGATGGTGGGTGTCCACTTCCTCAGGAATATCTGCATGCATTAGATGTCGTGTTGCGCGAGAGTCCAACGGAGAAGTGTATAACAGCTGGGAGATCGTTTTACTCGAGTTGTATGGGAGGAGAAAAAGATATTGGGGGCGGAGCCATGGCGCTAAGGGGGTTCTTTCAGAGTCTTAGACCAACACAACAAGGGCTGGCTCTTAATGTTGATTTCTCAGTGACTGCTTTCCATGAGAGTATCGGAGTGATCACCTACTTGGAAAAACGCCTCGACTTCCTCCACGACATTTCTTACAGGAAAACAAGAGGCCTGACGAATGAAGAGAAGAAAGAGGTGGAGAAAGCACTAAAGAACATCAGGGTCTTCGTTTGCCACAGAGAGACTGTTCAGAGATATCGTATTTACAGCTTAACCGAGGAAGTTACTGAGAACCTCTGCTTTCAGGATAGGGATGGAAAAATTCTAAGAATAGTGAATTACTTCAAGGATCATTACGACTATGATATACTATATAGGAACTTACCGTGCTTGCAGATTAGCAGAAGTAAACCTTGTTATCTTCCGATGGAACTTTGTATGATTTGTGAAGGACAGAAGTTTCTTGGGAAGCTTTCGGATGATCAGACTGCAAGAATTCTCAAAATGGGATGTCAAAGGCCAAGGGAAAGAAAGGCAATTATAGACGGAGTCATGACAGGACTGGTTGGACCAACAAGGTAATTTCTGCCTTTGCAGCATGCTACCTCCTTTGTTATATTTGCTTATATTTTCTTTTTGTTATCGCCTTCGTATTAAGCTTGTTCCATTTCCTGACAGTGGCAATCACGCAAGGGACTTCAAGCTCCAAATCTCAAAAGAAATGACTCAATTGTATGGAAGAATTCTTCAACCTCCCAAGCTTAAACTAGGGGATCGTGGTCAGGTTAGAAATCTTATTCCTTCGCGCCATGATAGGCAGTGGAATCTTCTGGACAGCCATGTCTTCGAAGGTACTCGAGTTGAGAGATGGGCGCTAATGAGTTTTGGTGGAACCTCTGATCAGAAGTCCCACATACCGAAATTCATAAACCAGTTATGTCAAAGGTGTGAGCAATTAGGCATCTTTCTGAACAAGAATACAGTACTTAACCCTCAGTTTGAACCCTTGCATTTGCTAAACAATGTTAAAAACTTAGAAACCAAACTTAACAAGTTACATAGAGCTTCATTTAACAATCTCCAACTTGTTATTTGTGTGATGGAGAGAAAACACAAAGGATATGCAGACTTGAAAAGAATCGCTGAGACAAGCATCGGGGTTGTAACCCAATGCTGTTTGTACCCGAACCTTGGCAAAATCAGCTCACAGTTTTTAGCGAATTTGGCTCTCAAGATCAATGCCAAAGTTGGGGGATGCACAGTTGCATTGTACAATTCACTACCTTCTCAAATACCACGTCTCTTCAAACATGACGGTCCAGTTATTTTTATGGGTGCAGATGTGACTCATCCGCATCCTCTTGATGATTTTAGCCCTTCCATCGCTGCTGTTGTTGGTAGTGTGAATTGGCCAGCAGCCAACAAGTATGTCTCCAGGATGAGATCCCAAACACATAGGCAGGAGATCATTGAAGATCTCAGCACGATGCTTGGGGAGATTCTTGATGATTTTTATGAGGAGCTGCTAAAACTCCCTGAGAGAATAATCTTCTTCAGGGACGGAGTAAGTGAAACTCAATTCCTGAAAGTACTTAAAGAGGAGCTCCAAGCAATTCGTGTGGCATGTTCGAGATTTCCAGGGTACAAACCTCCCATTACTTTCATGGTCGTTCAGAAAAGACACCATACTAGGCTATTTCCATGTGAACTTGATCCATCAGCAACTAAAAACATGTTCTTCAACGAAAACATCCTACCAGGCACAGTTGTAGATACAGTGATCACTCATCCAAGTGAATTCGACTTCTATCTCTGCAGCCATTGGGGTGTAAAAGGAACAAGCAGGCCGATCCATTACCATGTCTTATGGGACGAAAACCAGTTCACTTCTGATGAACTACAAAAATTGGTATACAACCTTTGCTACACATTTGTGAGATGCACCAAGCCTATTTCACTGGTTCCCCCGGCTTATTACGCCCACTTAGCTGCATACAGAGGCAGACTGTATCTTGAGCGTTCCGATTTGTCTACTCTAACAAGAAGTTCTAACATATCTCGCGCTGCACCACCAAAGACAACTCCTTTACCTAAACTCACTGAGAACATTAAAAAGCTTATGTTTTACTGCTGATGTTATGGCAACTGCACATAGCCTTCTATATTGACAGTTTAGCAGTTTGATCTCATGTAACTTTTTCTTTCTGGCTAGTCTTTCATTTGATCTAATGTAATTTTTATAGTTCTCTCTAGCTAGTCTTCTATATTTGCAGTTTGGTCTCATGTACATGCTAATTTTTATTAATATATTTTTTTTTCTCCAATGTGTGTTATTTTGTTGTTTCCTTTTCTTCCTTTCCTGTGTAAGTTATTTTTGTTGAGTCGAGGATCTATCGAAAAATCACCTCTGAATATTCTACCTTTTCCTGACTCTATTTATGGATTTAGATTGGGTTTGTTGTTATAGTTTTTTATAACATGCACATAGTAATTTTATGTTCGTGTATTTTTTTGAGCTAATTCCTGAAAAATGACTGGAATTTTTGTTAAGCCTTTATTCTTGTAAAGGAAAAGATACCTCGGGCCTAACTTAATCAACCCCCGCTATCTTTTAGAGGGGGGAATTATCTAAAATCATAGAAGAAGACCAAATAACCCTTAATCCACCGATATGGCACTCAAACACCCTATGCACGCCCAAGAATGGGGGCTCAATATCAAATACAATGAACTTGGTTTCCTTATATGGTCTTGGATAATTTATTATACTCTCTTTGACCAATTTTATGTGACATCTTTTTTTTTTAGTGTGTTAAAAAAAGAATGTTACTTTACTTGAATTAGAAACAATTTTAAGTTAAAATTTCTCTTTTACCTTTAATGAATAATTTTCAACCACATAAATGACGACGGATGACTTTAGACCACAAATTTCAAAAGTCTACATTTTTTCCTTAAACACCACGTCAAGTTAATTGATATCACATAAAATGAGACGAAAAAAATATTTGATATTAGACTTTCATCTTATATTGTTCATGCTCAAGATAACAGTCGTAGGGTGAGGATGTTAGAGTCTCACATCAATGGATTAAGGAAAACTTGCGGATAGAGTGACCTAATTACAGGTTCTTGTTAACTCGCTGTCTTTTATCCATATAGAGATATATATTAAGAAATCTACTAAATATTTATAGATATTTTGATTGTGAACGCAGTTGTTATTATAGTACTTCCTCCAGTCCCTTTTATATGTCGTCCTTATTATAAATAGATGATTCATAATATATGTCATTTCATAAAATTAATGCATAAATAACATTGTTCTTCCTATTTTACCCTTGATAGTTAATAAGTTTTGAAAAAAATATATATATGACCAACTAGAAAAACTAAAAAAACAATAAATGAACATTAAATAAAGGCAAAACAGGAAAGCCAATTTTTTTCTTAATGTTAGTGCAATCACAAAGAATGACATATAAAAGGGACTAAAGGAAATATTACCTTATGATTATTATAAGAACTCATAAATCATAAATCTTGAATTTGGCACTGTTTAACAATTTATGGGGTCGTTCCGTATGCTTGTATCCCTGAGATTAAAAAAAAAGTATTTGTCTTATCCTTTGTTTGATTGCTAGTCCTCATATAAGTTATACCAAAAATTAATAATAATTAATTCTAGGATAAATTATTTTTATCATGAAATAATAATATCAAAATTGAATATCTCTAGATAAAACAATAAAAATAACAAATTCCTCCTGAAGATCCTTCAAACCACATTTTTACTAATTAATGTAGAAACTCTTCATATTTTAATTTACTTTACTATAATTAATTTCAATCTAAATGATCTCAGAATAACTAATATAACATCATCACAGAATTTTTTTATCTTGGAGTTGCAAGTTTGGAACATGAATTGTCACCTAAAAAATATAGAATGATAGGTCACATAAAAAGTATTTATGTGAAAGGTGAGGGGATATATACTGCTAATGTAATCTCTGATTTCTTTTCAAGTCAGACTGTACTACTGACTGCATTTATTTATGCATCATAAATTAGGCAAATAAGAGTGATAAATTAAGGACAAGAAAAGGAAAGTAAGACAAGGAATTTAAGGCCTACATTAATAACCAAGGAGGAGTCTACTCATCTACAAAGTAATCCCTTCTGTCTTTTCTAGTTATCTCCATTATTAAAAATAATTAAAAAAAATATTATTTTTTCTATTTCATATTACGTAAATTATTGGAATTTTACATTAAAAATTATTATTTACTATTATTTTTAAATTAGTCTTCTAGAAAATATAAAATAGTTAAGAATCTCATTAAATAAAGAGTAAATATGGAAAAAAAAAGTGTGATAATTCTGTTGAGCATTGAAAAAAGTTAGTATTTATTTTGAATTATAAAACAATCTAAATAATTCATCATTTAATATGGATGTGAGATAGTAATTGATACTCTCTCCGTCTCAAATTAATTGATTTTTTTAGATTTTTTTCGATGTTCAAGATGATTGAATTGTTCAAAGTGCAAAATGAATGTTTGAATTTTTTTTTCATATTTGTCCTTTTATTTATTGAAGTTTTATATTTTCTATGAAATAAATTACCTTACATATTTATGATTTCACAAAGGGCAATAGTGGAAAGTATGATTTAAATTTTGTCTTTGAATATTTTTCTTAATATGTGTGTATTGCTTCACAGATTCAATTAAAATGAGACGGAGGGAGTATAGCAAAAGCAAGAATAATTCCTTTTCGTTTTAATTTATGTGTCTATTGATTTTTGACAAATAAAACTCTAAGACTACTAAAATTTAGATTGATATTAATTTATTAATCTCTACTGACTTTTGACAAATAAAACTCTAAGAATTAAAAAAAAACGTAAAATGCTTAAGAGGAAAAGAAAGAATTTGAAAAGATAGAGGTGAGAGAATGTATGGTAATAAAATGAGACCTAATAAAAAATTTATCAAAAATTAAAAAATATCCACCCAACTTTAGAATAATGGTGTTATTCAGATATTATATTTTAATTTTTAAGAAAATTTTATATAAGAATATATAGTCCAGTCCAAGTCAATGGGTGCTGAAGTATCAAAATATTATTGAATCTACTCTTGACACTATTATAAAGCTATTTTAAAAGAAAAATATAATATTATTGATCGAATTTTTGTTTAATTAAAAAACATAATTGAACATGAAATATGGTGTATTATTATTTATTTTGAGCCATTTGCCGAGCAATATCATTTATAAGTATATTATCATTTTCATATTCTATGAATATTTTATCACTTTTTGATATTCTCGCAAAAAATATGTAGATAGAAAATTGTGAGTTTGATTTTGCAAAATATAAATTTATGGGTCAATTTTTATATTTGAAAAATAATGTAAAATCATTATATGAAATTTAGATCTCAAAATCAAGTTTTTTAGAGAACTTAAAATTTCATCTCTTGATTTGAAATCATAAGATGAAATCGTAGCATATCTAAATACTGATTTTATCTCATGGTTTCAAATTGTGAGATGAACTTATATGTTCAAACGCCTACCTAATTAATAAATTTATCTGTCATTAGGAGTGTGCAAAAATCAAATAAAAAATATGTTATTGGTTTATTATTATTGGGTTAATGGACTTTTAATGATTTTACAAAAAAAATTATCGTGTTATTGATTCGATTTTGATTTTTAGTATTGGATTATTAGGTAAATCTATAATCATTAGGGCTATAGTAATTTATTACTTTATCATTTCATAAATATTAAGTATTAACAATTTAATATCACTTGACTCTGATCTATATCAATAAAAGTCATGTGTTTATTTGATTTTCAATGTAGAAGTCTTTTGTCAAGGAAATAAATTACAATATAAGGTCAAATATTGCATATTATTAATCTTAGGTGCTCAACAAATATTTTGTTCACTTTCTATTGATTTAGTTGTCATATTATTGTGTTCATTTGGGGTGGGTGTAATGTATTTATGGAGCATGTGTTTATTAAATTAGGTGAATATTGTAAAACTAGACAAATAGATATGTTCATCATTTTTACAAGTCATTATCTTTCTCAGTCTGGTTTTCAAAAGCATTATGTCATTTGCAATTGATTTGTTTGTTTCACTATATCGCATAATCTCATTGTATTGCGTCAAATTATTAGAGAAATCATATATTTATTTTGTGAACATTTTTTTATCGGGTAAATCGAAAACTAAATCGTTAAAGATAAAAAAATTGATATTTTAAAATCGATAAAAAATAATTTATTAATTTATTATTGTTTTAACATATTTAAAAATTTAAAACCAATAAATCGAATTGATAATGCATAAAATTGAACTAACCAACAAATACACACCCTTATCTGTCATATGTTACTAATGGGAGATACTCCCTCTATTCAATTTTACTTGTCACTATTTCACTTATAAAGGTCAAACTATATAAACTTTGACCAACATTTTAAGATATATTTTTTCATCATATTAATATGTGAAGAATTACAATTTATAGTATTTTTCGTATAATTTTTGACCATCTAAATTTTAAATATTAAATTTAACTATTTCAATTTAATTTTAAAATTTAACTAAGTTGATATTAAAAAGTGAAATATTGACAAATAAAAATAAATATTGTGTAAAATTAATTGAGATGCAAACAAATTAATCGAAAGGAATAAATGAAAAAGAAGAGGAGTGAGGAGAGAGAAAGCTGGCACATAGTTAGTACATTGGCAGTGAAAAAGAATAAAAGTGGGGTCTATATATACTATTTGATAGTTAAGACTAGTGAAAGCAAACAAAACAAAAGCTAAGAAAAGATAGGGTTGAAAGTAAAAGCCAATAAGCCTCAGACTTTCAACTTTCCTTTTTGTCTTTCTAAAATCTTTTCCTTTCTTATTTGTAATAGTGTGCATTCATGTGTTTCTCAACTGCACTCTAGTCTCTGGACTGTATTAGCAATAATACAGTAATGCCTTCTTTCTCTCTCTCTATTGCCTTGAAAGTACTGCACAACTGATACGGCAAAGGTAACAGACAGATTGTGACTGTTGCTCCCCTCTACTGCAGGACCACTTTTTTTTTTCTTTGGTGTCCGATATCCATTTTAGAATCTGATCGATTGTGATTGTTTTTCCCATTCCCATAGGACCACTCTTTTTCTTCTTTTTTTTTTTTCGATGTTTGGTATTCACTTTAGAATCTGCCTAATAAGAAAATTATGACGGAAAATCTCACTTGGGGGAGGGGGTTATACATTCTTAAATAAAGTCGACTTGGTTCTTTGAGTTAGCTTGCTTTGTGTAGGGCCAATATATTTTTTCTGAGGGGGGTCGATAGTCGATGTTTGATTTCTATTTTGGGACTTGATTAATTTAAATTTGTATCAAAAAAATTTATACTGAAGGGTTAGCGACACCAAATAATTAGTCGAGATCGATCACTTTGTGTAGGACCATTATTATATTTTTGTTCCATTTCGATATTTGATTTCTTCTTTGAGGCTTGATTAAATAATTAGGATTTGCATAGAAGAATTTCATTATGGGAGGGTTAAGGACTCCAAATAACTACTCGGGATCGATTGCTTGAGATGTCCCATCAATAATGGTCCAGTCCATCAGTGCCTTAAGGAAAATCATTTACGTCATTGGAAAAAAATATTCTACACGTTGACATTAGCGAGGAGAGGGAGAGGAGTTGAAAGCTACTTGACTGTAAGGAGAGGGTCAAAACTTCATGAAGAACTTGGCTTTCCCGTGAACTGGAGACAAAACTTTCTTATTCAACTACGGATTAGTAAAGGAAAAAAAGTTCAATGTATCTTCTTTAGAATAATTTTCCCGCATTAGTATATCAGCTGATTAGCTTGGATAAATGCTCTTTAAACTCATTCAATATCTTTCTCGTCTTATCCTACTAACAATCTATAAATGTGCGCTTATCAAAATTTATCTTTAATCTTCAATTCCTAATGCACTGATTTGAGAATAAGCTAACTTTCGTTATTCTAGAGGTTTGATTAATCAGAATTTGCATTTAGAATTTCACTATGGGAGGCGGTGGCAGAGCTACCTTGTAATTAAGGATTTATCCAAACTCCCTTTTACGAAAAATTATACTATTTATATATAGTAAAAATATATTTTTATATATATATAATAAATGTTGAACCGTCTTCGGCTAGTTCGCCTGTCTACTTATTAAAATTTTGAATTCCTTAAAGAAAATTCTGACTTTGCCACTAATGGGAAGGTTAGCGACTCCAAATTACTCGGGATCGCTTTATGTATGATCTCTAATTTCTTTTGATTTGTATTCGATATTTGATTTTTTTTGCTTTGAGTCAGGATTAATCAAAATATGCATTGAACAATTCTCTCTAAGAGAGTTAGCGACTCCAAATTACTCACGATTGCTTTACGCAGGAGCACCATTTCTTTTGTGTATGGTATGATCATTATTCATTTTAGGATCTAAATAACCAAAATTCACCTCCAAAAAAATACTTTTGAGATAAAATGCCCCCAACTAAAAATTATTCAATTTTCAAGATTCACTCGATACTAGACAAAACTAATGTGTTAAAATCAAAATTATTGAACTTTGTGGCTGTCAAATTCATACCCAAATGGTGCATCCGCATGTAGTATACACACTTGATGCGTAAAGCAAAAAAACAAAATGAGAAAACAAAACAAATTATGATCTCTTGGCTATTTAGCTGTTCATATTTTATTCCTACTTTACCTTTGCTTCTTTATTTAAGATGAAATATTATGAAAAAAGAGTTACTTTATTCGATTTCAAATATTTGTCGTTTTAGCAAATTGATTTTATCTTGATACTGGACAGCAGAGCTCGTACTTGATAGTATACTACATTCATCTTAATTTATACGACACAAATAAAATTTTAAAAGTCAATTAAATTTTTTTATATAATTTTTAAATATTTTAAATTATTAAATATTATAATTTATAATCCTCCGATCTCCACTATTTATCTAAATTTTGAACAATATATATTATTCCTCTTGTTCCACTTTATGTGGCATAAATGAAATTTTGAGAGTCAATCAATTCTTTAGTACTTTTTAAAAAAGATATTTTAAGTTGTTAATTATCACCAACTGACCCTAACATATTCATATTTTCTTCTATATATAAGAGAAAAAATATTTGTTTCTCTCTTATCCTAATTTATGCCACATTTGAAATTTTGTGAGTCACTAAATATTTTAATGTATAATTTTTAAATTATTAATTATTGTGATTTATAGTACTATTTTTTTGTAATTTTAAAAAATACACTAGTTCAATGTATGTGCTTTGCACGTATATGCTGCATCAATTTAAAATTTATATATAAATAGTACTTGCCATTAGATAAATACAGTATTCATGTAAACAAAATTAAATAAATATTATTAGTTTGATGCAATAGTTTAGTGTATTCTGAACGGTAAAGATAAAAAAAATCAATTCAATTGTTTATAATATAGATATGTTAATAGTTTTTTAATATATAAAATAATAATTTAAAATTAAATAGTTAGAAGTAAAATAATTAACTGATTAAAATTTAATGTAACAAAAGATTCCTAAATATAAAATGAGTAGTTTAATGTTTCCAACATAATATTATGAACTTTTTTCTTTTTAAATTTATTATATTACATACTTTTATTAACAAAATATTTGATAGTCAAAATTTTAGTTAATTATTTACATAGAATGGTCCTAAATCAAAAGTGAATTCTAAATATAAATAAATTTTAATCCAAAAGTGAATCTTGAAACTAAATAAATAAAAGATTAAATAATAAATTAAAAAATAGTGAAAAAACTATTTTGTCTAAAGTTGAGTCTTTTAATAAAGGGCAAAAAGTTCAAACAACATTTCTAAGAGCTTTTATGTTTTTAATATGGTATAGATATAGATAGATGATATACTAAAAAGAGAAGTAAGAAAAATTAATTAAAACAATAAAACTACTAAATATAAATAGAGAAAGTTAAAGCAAAACGATAGATTGGTCAATTGATCGACTAATCCTAAGTTGCTCAACATCTCTGTATAAGAGCAACTTTCTCTATCCCAAATTATGTGGCATGAGTAAAATTTTTTAGAGTCAATCAAACTTTTAATACATTTTAAATTTTTTTAAGTAATTAATTATTATTATTTATAGTACTACTTTTTTCATAATTTTTACATACATAATATACTAAAAAGAAAAGTAAGACGTATAAATTTAAAATAGAGAAAACACTAAATATAAATAAAGGAAGTTGAAGCAGAAGAGTAAATCGATCATTTGACCAACTGCGCTAAGCTGCTCAGACTTTTGCTCTTCTAATGTAGAGTAATAGTAACTCTTTATTAATGTAATTTTTAAATAATATATATTACTTCTTTTATTCTAATTTATATATCGCATGTAAAATTTTGAGAGTTAATTAAATTTTAAATATATATTTTAAATAATATTGTTAATTATTGTGATATACGGTACTCTTAATATAATCTTTAGATAATATATATTACTTCTTTTTCATAATTTATGTAACACAAGTGAAAATTTGAGAGCTAACCAATTTTGTAATATGTTATTTTAAAAAATATTTTAAGTTATTGATGAAGAGTACCATAAACTACAATAATTAAAAACTCAAGTATTTAAAAGCGAAGAAAGCACTAAATAAAATAGAGAAAATTGAAGGAGAAGGGTAAATTTGTCAATCGACTAATTGGCCCTAAGCTCCTCAACCGTCCCTCATCTAAGATATAACTAGTGGTGATAATTCGTATTTTGTACTGGCTCAATATTTATTTGTGAAGTTATTTTTTAAAATAATATTGATTAAATATTTTTAAATTTTTATCTAAAATAAGTCATATATATGTATTTGTATGATAATAAATTATCTCATTAAGTATAAAATGAATACCTATAAATATTATTAACATTCTAAATTTTAAATATTGTTGATTAAAATAATTCTAAACTTTTAATCTGAAATAATTTTATATATGTTTATGTGATGGTAAATCATTTATTTAAACAAGTTATATGTATTTGTATGATAGTAAATTATTTTATTAAGTGTAATAGAAATACTGAGAAATATTATTGGCATTGTAAAATTTAAATTATGTTGAATAAAATAATTTAAAATTTTAATCTAAAATAAATTATGTATAGTTATATGATATCAAATTATTTTAATTTTTTTAAAAACCTTTCTTCTAATAGAAGATGGAATAAAAATTAAAACACGGGAACTTCTATAAAAATAAAATTAGAGATTTTTTGCAAAATTGTAAGTTCATCATTTGCTTAGTCATTCAGGAAATTAGTCAATTTAGCTACTTAAGTAACGCACAGTGAAATCAATGATATTGTGGATTATTAAGTAGAATATAAGAAAGCATTATTACAAAATTATCCTTTGTGAGGCTATATATATATATATATATATAAATTGGTTGCGCTCAGATGTTTAAAGGAGAAGAAAATACACGCTGAGTTGTTTTTTATAATAACCTAAAGATGATAGCTGTAATCAAAATTTGACAGATCTAAAACATACATCATTACAATAATTTAAAGATGATAGTTATAATCAAGAGTGGGAAAGACTAATATATCCTCAAAGCTAATTTTATAGACCTAATGCGTACATGTTGACAACTCTTTTCTAATATAAGAGAATCTTTATATATATATATGTATATATATATATGGAATCTCTAGATATATAATGACCAAAAAGCCATCACAATAGCATTATTACTTTAAGCAACATAAATTAACACAAGTTTTAATCAAATATAATAGCATTAATTACTTTAAACTGACAGATTGACCCAATTCCTTACTTTATTCTTTTATGAGAAAATAGTCTAATGGATCTGTACTTGTGTGAATTTGTATTATGAACCTTCTACTTAATTTTGTACCAATTCAACTCTTAAATGCAATCAAAAAAAGATTTTTAACCCTCTTCTATCATGTGTGTAACTTACTCGCTCTTAAATTGATGATATGTCAAATTGATATCACATAAATGAATAATGTGTCATAAGTATCTTCAATAGCTATTTAAAAAAAATTATTAATCAAAATATTAAATCAAAGATAAATAATTCCCTGAAGTAAATTTTTTATCTCTCTCACTTTCCTCCCCCTGTCACTTTCTGTCCACCTCCGCCGACTCACAACCACCATCATCACCATCACTGTCACCTCCACCCTTTTATTCTTTTTTTCTTCCATTTAAAGTTATCTTTGTTGGATTTAAGTAGTAAGTGTGAATTGAGAAATGAAGATTGAAAGAATAATAAAATGTGGGGGGAACCAAGTAAAGGGAAAATGAAGAGTCATTTCCCTCTCAACGGTAAAATAGAGAAAAAGTGTTGTTCTTATATTATGAAACACCTCCTCTAACTTTTAAAGTCAAGTAGAGGGGATCCCCTCGCGCCGTCGTCGTCGCCGCTCACTCGGCTCCAACTTCGGCTTTTGAACAGATGAGATTGTTCTGATTAAGTAAATTCGTCCCAACGTTGGCTATAAATACAGATCTTTTCTGAATTTTTCAGACATGAAATTTTCTTATTTTCTGCATAAATTTTCTTAATAAATTTGAGTATGCTTATGAAGTCATTATTGGTTCTTTGAGTTCGTAGAAATTACAAAAGTTTGAGGTACTACTACTTTTGTAATAGGTTATCTGTTTTATCCTGAGAGAAAATAATCGACAACCTCGGGTATAGTGAGTGTAAGGATCCAGACTTTGAAAAACCTTATCAATATGATGTACACTGATTTTAAACTCATTTTAGGTGATTTATGATCATCAAGAGTGGAAAAGACTAACATACCCTCAGAGCTAATTTTATAGATCTAAAGCGTACATGTTGACAACTCTTTTCTAATATAAGGGAATCTTTATATATATATACACATGGAATCTTTATATATATAATGACCAAAAAGCCATCACAATAGCATTATTACTTTAAGCAACATAAGTTAACACAAGTTTTAAGCAAATGGCCGAAAAGTCATCATAATAGCATTAATTACTTTAAACTGACATATTGACCCAATTCCTTACTTTATTCTTTTATGAGAAAATAGTCTAATGGACATGTACTTGTGTGAATTTGTATTTTGAACCTTCTACTTAATTTTATACCAATTCAACTCTTAAATGCAATCAAAAAAAGATTTTTAACCCTCTCCTATCATGTGAGTAACTTACTCGCTCTTAAATTGATGATATGTCAAATTGATATCACATAAATGAATAATGCATTATAAGTATCTTCAATAGATATTTAAAAAAATTCTTAATCAAAATATTAAATCAAAGGTAAAATAATTCCCTGAAGTAAAATTTTTATTTCTCTCACTTTCCTCCACCTACTGCCACTTTTTGTCCACCTCTCCTGACTCACAACCACCGTCATCACCATCATCGTCACCTCCACCCTTTTATTCTCTTTTTCTTCCATTTAAAGTTATCTTTGTTGGGTTTAAGTAGTAAGTGTGAATTGAGAAATGAAGATTGAAAGAATAATAAAATGTGGGGGGAATCAAGTAAAGGAAAAATGAAGAGTCATTTCTCTTTCAACGGTAAAATAGAGTGAAAGTGTTGTTCTTATATTAGGAAACACCTCCTCTAACATTTAAAGAATCAAGTAGAGGGGACCCCCTCGTGCCGCTGTCGTCATCGCTCGCTCAGCTCCAGCTTCGGCTTCTGAATGGATGAGAATTTCTCAACAAGTAAATTCGCCCTAACGTTGGCTATAAATACTGACCTTTTTCTGAATTTTTCAGACATGAAATTTTCTTATTTTCTGCATAAATTTTCTTAATAAATTCAAGTATATTTTAGAAGCCATTGCTGGTTCTTTGAGTTCATAGAAATTACAAAAGTTTGAGGTACCACTACTTTTGTAATAGGTTATCTGTTTTATCCTGAGAAAATAATCCACAACCTCGGGTATAGTGAGTGTAAGGATCCGTACTTTGGAAAACCTTATCAACGCGATGTGCACTGATTTTAAAATCATTTTAGGTGGTTTATGATCATCATGAGTCTCCCTCATGTAGCCATGTTCAAAGGGATTTCATTGGCTAAGATTTTCATAAAAACTGTTGAAAGAGTCAACTTTAATTGTTCATATATATTAGCAAAAGAATAACTGGGTAGTTTATCACCTATCAAATTGAAGATCTTTGAGTTAGCTTTCGAACGCATCCAGTTTCACTCAATTCTGAGTTCGGATAAAAAAGTTATACCCATTTTCATATAGCCCATCTGTGCAAGGATTGTGTTGTATTTTTGGCTAAGGCAGACTGCCAGGAGACCCTGTACAGGTCGCGAAGCCTTGTACGATCCGTGTGGGGTTTTTTTAACCTCCCACGAGTCGTGGTAAGATATTTCGTGAATGTCTCATCCTAAGGAATGATTCAAATCTCATCCTAAGGAATGATTCAAACTATAAGGTTACTCTTCTAGAGCTTGCATCACTTAAACAAACACCTACACGACCCGTTTGCTTTGAGATGAATCGTGAGGCCTTTAGTAGGTGCCAACCTTGTCTGGATTTTGACAAAGTCCATCACCACAGACTACTACACGATCCATGGTCCACCACACGACCCGTGGTGGTCCTTCACACGACCCTTGATAATGTTTTCATGCTCATTTCATTAATGGTGTATTTGTAATTTTAATTATTTCCTAAGGTCATTTTAGACTTTATAAGCCCTCCTAAACATATGAATTGACCTATACTCCTTTATTCCTATTCAAATTCATTTCATACACTTAGATTATTCAAATTCTCTCTTCTAAGAACTCCTCTTAAGTGAGCTTTTGGAGATTAGCTTGGAGCTTAGGAAGGGTCTTCTTCTTCAATCAATTTCTTATTTATTCTTCTTGGTTATCTAAGGTATGTGGGATTGATTCATGGTCCTTTTTCAACCATGAAGATCCCAAACTCTTGTACTTTTGATTTTATGAAATTGAGCTTACTTTAAACATGTGTCTTTTAAATTATTGTTTATTTGATTCAATTGAGATATGGACTATGTTTAATTGATGTTTTTAAAGTGATTTAAGCTCTAATATGTTGAATTATATTGATATTATGAAGATTTGAATATGTGTGCCCTCTTTAAAGGTTGATTTAAGCATGAGTAATCTAAATTGTGATTTTAATGTGATTTACTGTTGGATTTACTTGAATTTCATATTATATTATTGATTTAAGCATGAATATCTATCGCCCATGCTATCATTCATGGCATATGCATACATGAGCATTGATTTTCATGAAGATTATGAAATGTGTTAAGCTCAATTATGTTTACGAATATGATTTTGAAAAGAATATGGTTATGATAAAAATGTGATCACATAAATGTCTATGATATGACTCTTTGAGCAAACTCTGGGTATTTACACCAATATGTATGATTATGATGAGCTATTACTATGCATTAATTATGGCATGAAAGTGTGATTTGGTTTTTTAGCCAAGTACAATATGAATTAAAATGTGTTTGGCTTTTAAGCCTAAGTATGCATTGTTATGATTTGAAAAGTCTTATGCCTCTTTTGAAAACATGTATCTGTATATATATATATATTCCCGTGGGATGATGATTTAACACTGAATAGAATTGGAATAGTAAGTGGTTTATTCCCAAGGGTTCCACTTCTTTCTTTTGAACTACGTGCTAGCATAAGACCCCTTTGTATGGGATGATATGAAAATCCTTCTAAAATGACCGGGTTGTAAGGAAGGTGACCATCACACCAAAATTACCAGGTGGAAAAGTGTGGTATAAATTACCTTTGGAAAGTAGTCTACTCTCATCCGATGGGAGGCTTTCATCGGACGAATTCATATAAGAGCTCGTATGGGTTTAAAATGTCGGTTAAGGTCACATCCCCGCTAAGTGTAAAATATTTTGCAATTGCATGCATCATGGATTTCATGACATATTGATATAATACTCTTCCTTGTATATATGAACTTCTTTCAATATATGTGACCTTGTCATCTAACATTGAATGCAGGTTTAATGAGTTCATAATTATGTGCATGCCCTTAGTACATTCAAACGCACTAACATATATTCTTTTGCCTACATGATCTAACCATGTAGGGACCAGAGACTATCATCTTTCGTCTCCTGACAACTAGCTTGATTTACAAAGATTTGCTTGTGGTGAGTCCTATCATCCAAGGACAAGCCACCTTCTATCTACCTACTATGTTATGACATTTATATCTTTACTTTGAGGGTGAACCAGGGACATGTCTTGGCTCCCGATCTATTCTAGACTAGAGGCATTATTGGACATCTTGTAGTCTTTCATATGATTATGCTATGTGTATTTTGAGATGCTATGATCATGTACTATGTATGGATGATATGACTATGTGACATGAGATGATGTGGAAAGTTCTAAGTCCTATGATATCTCCATAGCTTGAGTCCTCCTTACCCGCCCCTTAGTTTTATGTGTTATGTGCTATGTGACTCCATGCTAAACCCTATCTCTATAACATCCCCATAGCTTGAGTCATACTTACCCGTCCCGTAGAACTATGTATTTTAATGTATATCTATGTGCTTCCGAATTGATGATGTGCAAATGTATGCTATGAGGCTTGTTGGGGGACTCTCGGATTTCTATTCGTCATGCCACTCCTAGGCCCTAGTCCTGGGTTGTGACAAATATGGTATCACAATACTAGGTTTATAAATAATCTTCGGAGTCCAACATGTCGCGTCGAGTAGAGTCCTATCCATGGGTGTGAAGTGCACCATAACTATGAGTGGGAGGCTATGTGATATTTTAGGAATTTTCTTACTTCTTTGTTTCTTATGTCGTATTATGGATCGTGTATATATACTTCTTGACTATGATAACGTCCTTGGTACTATTTCAGAAGATGCCTCCATGAAGATCTCCTTTACCTAGGCAAACCTTAGTTAATGAGTACCCAATTCCTCATGATCCTATGGGGGAACTGGTTACTCCTAATGGGCTTCATATTACCCTTTCTATGTTAGTTCAAGGCATGGCCAATCAGGTGAGGCAGGAAAATCCGTCTCCTCAAGTCCAAACTCTGGCTGCTAGAGTGAGATATTTTACTCGGATGAATCCTCCAGAGTTTTATGGTTCAAAGGCTTATGAGGATGCACAAGAATTTATTGATGAGCTCTCTAAAGAGTTGACTGTTGATACGCCCAAACTCACACCTCAATTGAGATGCAAAGCTGTCGTTGACCAAATATAGAACCCAACTAGAGTTGGGATCGATCCCACAGGAAATGCGTGAATATACAGCCAAAAGCACTTCATTTTAAATGCAATTCTTCTTTCCAGAGTAATAATGCAAAATGAAAATGGGAATTGTTTATAACTAATTTCAAACTAATTAACTACTATATTCTACGAATCGCTATCTATTCTGATGACTGGGTTTCAATCAATAGTTGACTAAACTAGGTTCATGGTTCCTATGACACCGATTCCAATATGCAAACATTAAGGCTTCGCTGGTAATGACTTAACATACAGAGTAAGAAATTCTTATTTAACACCTAATTCACCTTCCAGTCCTTCTTAGGTGCATTTCATCCCTCACCTTCCGGTCTCAGGACGTTTAACTCGTGGCACTTACTTTTTACTCCAGTATACTCTCACCTCTCGGTTTTAAGTACTTAGACTAGGTTAAAAACCCCGAATTTTGCCCCAAGACTCTTTTCCCAATCATTAATCCCCTCTCGGGCAAGCAATGAATACAAGTTTACCCACATGCGTCGACTCATCTAGGTCTTAATTCAATTGAAGATACCTTGTGGTGTATGTTGCGGTCACTACCAATGTTACCCTAAATTTGCCTATTTTCTTCGGTAATCATAGTCCCCATAACCCTAGTTATGGGTTTA
>JBCEWC010002253.1:0-35502 GCA_038996855.1 Solanum aculeatissimum
GATGAGTGTAATGATGCTATGATAGCTTGATCGAGGGTCTTCAGGTCCTCTTTCGCCATGTCACATCTAGGCCCCCTTTTCGAGTCGTGACAAAACCCAAAGTTAGGGCTCACCACAGCAAAACAAGTATGAAACTATAATGCCATCATTGATAAATTAAAAACTTTTATGCATGAAACGATAAAGATAACATTCATATGAGCTTAAGCATACGCAAGGAATTGTGTTGAATATGAGTAGAAGTAATGCATAAATGAAACAAATGTGATGGAATGGGGACATAAATATCATAATTTTGTGGGAATGGACCGTAACTGACATATAAGCCCATGTGAGCTACTACATGGAATCCATCATAACCCCCTACATTGGTATGGGGAGTCCACTTGTTGGGTGGATATCACAACCCAAAATCAGATCGCAACTAAGGAGAATAAATAAAGCAAAAGCAACTACAACATTTAATACGTATGTGTAGCCAATGATGCAATGCATATAATATGTATGAATACAATGGCGTCGCAGGCCATTGATGTCACTCAGTACATACCTCCTTTTGAGGTAAAACAATCATTGTCAAGTATATAGCCTAACCAAGGTTAGGGTCGAATCAAACGAGGAATATGGTAGACTCTATAGTAGTTTAGTTGTAAAGTGGGTTGATTAACCTAATTATCTCCCTAGAAAGAAGAAAACAAATGAGGAGTTTGCTAATTAAACTAAGTAACTATACTAATGGAGTTGAGATGTAATTGATAGAAGATCTAACTCGGGTAATATGTTCCCCATGGATCCTTAACTTGGTATTATCGAATATATTTAACCTTTTTCAATGTATAGATGTAGGACAGTAAGCTAGGTTCACCAAAAACCCTTAATCCAACAATTAGGTAAATTTCATCATGGAACGTGATCTGTCTTCGTGATATGGCTATACTAACCCTTACTTTAATCCCAGTACAACCTCCCCTTAATCCGGTTAGGTTGATTAGACGAGAAAAAGCCCAAACACCTGTTAATTACCTCTTTTCCTATTTGTTACTTCCTTGATCCGGTAAGTAGTACTAGGCGAGTTCCAACATAGGACTCAATTAAAAAACAATTAAAGTGAAAAGAATTATTTAATACAACCTAATACATCTTCAAAGAATTACACAATATTTGATTTTACCTTATTAGTTCCTCATAGTTCCCACAACCCTAGTAGTGAATTTAGCCATGCATGACTAGTATAGATGTAGAAATTATGAAAGAAAACAACATGATTAAGCACTTACACTGATGAAATTAAGAATAAGAAATCCAACTCTTCAATTTAAGATTGCATAAATCGAATCAAGAACACAAGAAGTCGCTTTTCTATTACTAAGAAAACTAAAATATGTGAATAATACAAAAGCCTCTCAAAACCTTTTGAAACATAACCTAAAATCCTATTTATAATAAGTAAAATACAATCCAAAATGAATTAGGAAAACTAAGTTGGCAAACTTTATGGGAACTTTCACGACTTGTATACCACTTCACGGCCCATAGATCGGGGTTTTGTGGACTCTAGCATTGTTTTGAAGATAACTTCTACGAGAACATTCCACGAGTCCTGTAAGATTCTATAGCTCGTGGGAGGTTTCGTCTAATGACTTTCCTGCACCTATGCACTTTCTGATCCTAAGGGTACGACCATCACTCTATGAATCATATATAATTGTATGGCTCGTGACTCCTCTTCGTAGAGTTGACTATAAGTTTGCACCCCTCACTAGAAATTGATACGGAATTCACTCTATGGATCATGAACTCCTCCACGAACCATAGAGGGTTTCGCAGATCACCAAAAACTAGAACCTTTAGCATATTTTTACCACAGCTTTGCCAACATTGTAATCCTGCAAATCAAACATAAAAACACAGTCAAATCTACTAACATCGCTATGAGAACACATAAAATTCCAAGTTTGAAGCATCAAAAGTGTTGTGTTTTAGCAACACGTCAACACCCTCAACATAAAATTATTGCTTGTCCTCAAGTAACAGACTCAATCTATACAAGTAGTACAGAGACACACAGACTTCAACCCAATGGCACAGTCTTTATCATAATCAAACATAGACACCCACATCTATTTCAAAATGCATACTTCAGATAGCTATCAAGAAAACCACACAAACAAGACATTTAACAGTGCAACTATGATAAGTTAAGAAAGAACAAATAAGAAATAATCACTAACCTAGCCACATATCAACAATGAAATGAAAGTGCCCTCACAGAAAGAAGTCTCATTTCCACTCAAAATGAGGTTTTCAAATTTTGATACTTGTGATGATACTAGATCACTCACTATCACAAAAGGTATTCAGATACTGTGATAAATGCCATATGTTTTTCCCCTATACTCACGACTGAAACTTTCAACTAGTTGGACTAGGATCACTTTAGGACTTGCTAGGCTTGTAATGTAGGCTCAGGGGAATTTGGTATGATACTTTAAAAGCATAGTGACTAATGGACCTTGTCGACAATGTGTTTTACTACACTTTTTCCCTACCATTCTATATTTTCTTTTATTCCCTCTTTTTCTCCTATTCCAAAACGTTTAGGGTGCTTTAGACTCAAAGTTGCACAGTGCCTTTATTTTTTCATGATCTTTTTCTATCTAGCACACTGATTAGGCACTTTTCTATCTTTTTTTTCTTTTACACCTTTTTTAATTTTGTTTCTTCCCCTTTTATGTATCACTTGTTTCCCCCTCATTTTATGATTTTCCTCACACGAGCCACTCTCAACTTAGGTTTTTGGTATGAGTTGAGGTGCACATTATCCATCCACGAAACCAGGCCACTTTTGGTTAGTCATCCTCAACTTAGGCTTTTAGCCTCAATCGAGGTGCATAATATTCAAGAAAGGACCAGGGCCAAGTTTTGGACTTATCATAAATCACGGTAGGGTTACTTGGATATTTAGAAAGAAATAGGTCAATTTTAGGCTCAAACACAGGTATCAAGGGATATATAGCACATTTGATTGGTTATTTAAGGCTAAATGGGCCATTAAGAGCAACGACCTAAGATTCTTTCCTAACCAACTAGTCTACAGTATAGGTCAGAGTAATAGGGCAAATTCTAAATTAAAACACAGTATTGAATCATGCAATTAAGATCACTCACATATGGAACTTCTTACATGTTAATACAAATTATCAAATCATGTTTTTTATCATAATTATGCCTAATATGTTAGAACAAGTATTGTCAAAAAACTAATCATGCATGGTTGCTATCAAGTCTAACTAAGCAAAAACATTGGTGAATATTATTTTTCAACAAAATATGTTATGCCATAGATATAAGTACTGTATGCTACCAATACTACTTAAACATTTTAAGCATGCCAGTTCAACAGAAAATAAATATCCACAGGGAAAATGAACATAGGCAAGAAAACCCTTTGGACTCAAACAATTGGGATAGTTATAGGCCAAGGTTACTCAGACTTCACTGAGGCCTATAACTGTCCACACCCAATCGGAAAAGATGTGAATTATCCTCAATGCACATAAAATATAATATAAAGAACTAGGGTTAAAAGAGAACATGCCTGGGTGCCTAAGCATCTCTCTCAATCTGGCTCTATCTAACCTCTATAGACCTGGTGGACTTCTCAACTGTTGGAGAGTGTACGGTCAACCACCCCACGCTATCTCAAGCTCATGAGCTAGCCATTTCTTCTCATTCTACATCGATCTGGCATGGGAAAGATATAGCTCTTGCTTCTCTATCAGCCCCGTCTCAAAATGCACTACATCAAAATTATCTGTGTGGGGCCTTTTTTTGAGGGAATATAGTGGCAGCTAATCTAGAGCGAATAAGTCAACCACCGCCTCGACTAGCACAACTTGTGAGACATCAATTGGACAGTAAGTGCTACATTTATCTAGGCTCAGAGTTGCTGAAGCTTCATCTGGATGACCGTCAAATTAATGGGCGAGCTGTGTTGAGGCTCTACTAGACCCACCTCTCAAAATCATCTATGTAGGAATCCACGAGACTGACATTCTCCCGAATAGCTGCAATTATTATGCCTACATGTGGGTCTCTGTATCAGAGATAACCTGGTGGACTCAGGGTCTCAACTGCTGCAATAACTAAGCAATTAAGACTAAGTGTAGGCATGTCATTGTGCTAGTGGCTAAAATGATGCCACAGACATGAAAGCTATGTTTGTGGGTGCTGAAGAAGATACAGTGGTTGCTGGGGCAGGAATATCACTAGTGGACCCCCTCTCTTCATCGATTTCAGCCTATGGGGGGCCCTCGGTAGTAGGTTCAGTAGTAGCACCAGTAGTAGTAGATGGCTCAAGCGGAGGCATTACAGAAAATATCTCTAGCATACGTAACTGAGGCCTCGGTGCTCACCGAAGTGCGACCGACTAATAATCAGCCTTATCAGATTGGTGTCAAGTGTACGCTGAACCTCAATAAGCACATCCATGTGATGAATGACATCCACCCCCACCGCTACGCATAGTCAGTGAATCAGGCACGGGAAGGGGATGGTCGTGGACCTCTTCAGGGCCGCCTCATGGATTTACTTTGAAATAAGTGCGGCCCAGTCAATATTGTAACCAACCATGATATTGCTACTAGAACAACATAGTCCAGCAAGAGTGTATTTTCTATGAGTGTCGAATGGATCCATGAACGAACTACCACCCACCAAAACTTAGTGGGGAAGTTGAGGGTAGCCTTAACTATAGGCAGTGTTGACATGGTGATCCATACTGGGTCAGGACCCTGTACTGGTATGTGGGCAACAACCCATCTCATCAACATTGATTTGTGCTCTAGGTCCCTCATCATGCCCAAATCTCGAGTCTTCCCTACTCTGCGGTCAAATATTATTGTGGATCTAGAGGCTGAGAACTTGGGTCCAAAAATCATCAGGCAGATGGTCACCTCTGAGATATCCACCTGTTGGCCTCTCACCATCACCTCCTCTAATCTTGACTGGGTGAGAGGCTTCTTCTCCTTGGGAAAAGATCTATGTACTATGGCGGCGTAGGAGGCGAACAACACTTTCATCAATACTGGGGAGTAAATCCCTATTAGTTACGCCAACCACTGGAGCCTGTGGCAAACTATAGTGTCCTTGAGGCCTAGGACACTATCGTGTCTTGTAGTAATGACTCGCAGCTCCTCAAAGATAGAACAAGCAGGTCAACCCTGTTAATTCCGCTGTAGACCCTTCTCATCGATGGTTTGCATGCCCCTGATGCACCATCTGTTAGACTGGGCGTTTAGTGATGTACCTGGTACTTGGGGGCCTAAAGATGAGGCAGAGTCTAACCCCTCATTAGATCTGGAAGTGGACCCTCTCTCGGAGGAGGTCATCTGTATACTATTACTGGCCCTATCATCTCCCTCATTAGACTGGGAGGGTGGACTATGATCGACTGCGTGGTAGCCTGCCTAGTAGTAGCCCAAGTCTGTCGTGGCTTGGCAATCAGATTAGGCTAAATGTTGAGCTCCTCTATCGATCCACTAGACTCAAGAACCTGCTCAGAATTTGTTGCTCATCACGCAGGTGATCCCTCCTGGCCCTAATATCATCCTTCTTTGGTCGCGAGTCATGACACCTGCAAAACACATGTTAACGAAACCAATTAGTCCCCTTAATTGAAAATCAAAAATAAGAACCAAAACTGGATTAGAATAATAAAGGGCTATGAGAGCCTTTTCACAAGTCATAAATTGATCTACGAGTCATAAGGGCTTTCGTGGATGCAGTGTTCAGCAATTCTCAGTTACCGGAATTGCACCTATGAGACCAGGCACGACTCGTAGAATGCTCTACAAGACATAGACTGAGTCATAGATGTAACTCCAAATTAGGTTTATCATAGGTAGAACTGTACGAGACTTGTCTACAAGTCATGGAACAATCTATGATTCATAGAAGGTCCCGTCTGATGGGGTCCCAAAATTTTTTGGTCTCAAGACCTTTTTGCGAGGGGTAACTACGGCTTGTATAAAAAAAACCTCGTGACTTCTTCTAGAACCTAAATATTTTTGTCAGGTCCATCACATGAGTTCCTACGACCCTTTTTCTACTAAATTAAATAACACTAAAGAAAAACACACCCACATCACCTGATTTAGCACATAATAACCCAACCCCATACATATGTTACATTCAAATTTTCCTATGGATAGTGATCTAGCATGAAATCACAATGGTTCGACCCTTAGTTCAACTTTTTAGCAGCAACAACAATTTTAGCCGACCATATGATAAATATTCAATCAATTCAATCTATTTTGATGGCATACATATTATTCAAACATTAAAATGGCTACCCAGACATTTTCTGGTCAACTAGTTTAATCATAACCTAGGTAATTACATCAATATCATGATAAATTACATGGATTAGAATTTCACTAGTCTAACAAATAGAACAAACTCCTATCCAATCCAAAATCAATCATTAACATTTAAAATCAATAAATTTTTAGGTTTTAGTAATCAAAACTTACAACATTTAGCATAGATTAGGCCAGAATTAACTTGGGGAAACAGAGGGAAGCCAAAACCATAGGGGGAAGGTTTACTAGAATACTCGCCAGAAAATGATGTGGGTGCCAGAACGGTTGGTCGGACCTATGTGGGGGAGAATTTAATAGGGTTAATTTTGGGAAGTTTTCATTAAAAATGGGATCAAAATAATTTTGACCCCGAATATATACTTACTGGATTGGGTTATAAAAGTGTTAGTCTTGGCTTCATGAAACCCTAGTTACGAGCCATGGAATGTGTTACGGCTCATGGATCGTTGTCTCATGGAAGCCTGGCACCTATATTTCAGACTTGTACTCTATGATCCTATTTACGAGTCATATAATAAAACACATCCCATAAGAAGGTTTCGTACAATACCTCTGACACTTATTCATCTACTGGAAAACTTACCTATGATCTACGAGCCCCATTCACGATGCGTATTCTATTATACAAATCATAAAGTTGGCTCGTGGACTAGAGTGCACATAATATTTTGCTCACTGGACCATACTACGAGATGGTACATGGCTCGTACAATGTAGTATAGCCTGTGTAGTAAGTCGTACAATGATTTTTGTAGCCCAAGATTGGTCTTACACCTAAAAGAACCTGCACAAACATACTATTACCCTATATGCCACTAGTCCAATGTCCATATGTTATAATAAAACTGCTAAAAACATTAGAAACTACCTAGAAAAACCAAAAAAAACTATCCTATTACATCAACTAGCTTGGGTTGCCTCCCAAGAAGCACTTGATTTATTATCGCAGCACGATGTGGACTATATAATTACTCATACTTTATCAATAGCCCAAATCTCCATCTTTTAGGTCATCTGGCCTCTTCATTAACCGATAGACATTGAATGTGACTTCCTCATCATTCAACCTAAACTTGAGTAGGGAAGATTCCATGTCCACTAGAGCTCTCCTAATTTCTAGAAAAGGCCTACCTAAGTTGATTGGGACATAAAAGTCAACTTCTCAATCTAGGATCATGAAGTCTGCAGAGAATATGAACTTATCTACTTTGACGAGGATGTCATACATTATTCCCACAAGCTTCTTCACCATATTGTCAGCCATCAACAGTTTCATGCTTGTTGGGGTAGGGGTTGTCAGGATAAGTTTCTTGAATATCACAAGGGGAATCAAGTTTATGCTGGCATCAAGATCACACGATGCCCTTGCAAACTCCACCTCACCGATGATGCAGGGAATGGTAAATGCTCCAGGATCTTCTCACTTCTGCACTAAGGATCTGGTCGCAATCGCACTGTAGTGTTGGAGCTTTTGTGAGAGCTCCTGACTCATGATGTATTTATTTGTCACTAAATCCTTCATAAACTTTACATACCTAGACATCTTCTCCAATACTTCAAGTAGAGAAATGTTGATGGAGAGTTACTCAGTATTGAGAGAAAGTGCTTAAACTTACCCTCTTTCTCCTTCTTCTTGAACCTTTGAGGGAAAGGAGGAGGATGTCGAGGATGGGTTTCAGCATCTGTGGTGTAGGCGCTGTGTGATGTTCTCCTTTATCTACACAATGCTCTCTATTATCAATACTCTCTCTCTCAACGATCTCACGAAAAACACAATTATTAACCGGTATAGGAGGATCAATGTCTGCTTTCCACTATGTGTTGTGACCGCCATACACTGCCCCTCATTCTTTAGATTCTGAACTGTGTTGTTGGAAAGGGTACCCTTCTAGATCTAGTTGAGTTGGGTCGACATTTGACAAAATTCACCATAGAGTGAGACTCGATTTTTGGTTAATACTGGAGATTTTTTATTTTATCCTCCTAAGAATCTCATCCTGCACATCAACATTTTTCAACAAATAGTCAAACATCTCTTCAACTCAAGATGTGCCAGTTCCAGAATCTTGATTATGTAGTGCAACATATGGACTATCCCTGAAACGATCTCTGTGGCCCCACTCAGCATCTCTATCTAAGCCCCCACTTCTGTCGTAGTAGCCTCTTCTGTTATTGTCTCTGAAGATGTTATCTCTCCCATAATTTTGACCTTGGTTTCCCTACCCTTGGCGCTAATAATCCTAGTTGGACCCTTAGGTGTTAGGCTGGAAACCCGCCATTGGATCTGCAACAAAACATGAATTGTCCTCATAATAAGGTTCCTCATACAATTCTACTTTATCAATAGCTCCATATTAGTATTGATCCATGCCAGTTCCTACATCACTTCCTCATTTGCTTGTGCTTATGCCAGACTAGTACTAACTGAGAATGAGCTTTTGTTCCCCATGCACGGTTGGTCTTGACCACTCTCTCCAGTCTCTCAGCAATCTCCTGGAATGGATGATCTATATATGAACCTCCCAAGATAGTGTCGGCCACTGCTTGGCAATTCTCATCAAGGGCTTTGAAAAAGATCTTTCACCAGGGCCTTATCAATAATCTTATGGTCAAGAACCCATCTCAAACATTTGGTGAACCTCTCCCACGTAGCTCCTATAGAGTCACTAGGTAGTTCTTCGAAGTTATTAATTTTGGCCTTCAACTGCAACTTCTTGGAGATAGGGAATCCAAAAAAGCTCTCTACAATTCGGCCCAACTGATGATCGAGCTTTCTGGGAACTCAGATAGCCATAACATTGCATTAAACATAAGCGAGAATGGAAAAACATGGATTCCAACATCATCCATAGACAGGTTTTGATTTCCCATAACACTCTTACAGATAAACACAACATTCGGTAGATTGCTATGTAGATCCTTGGAAGGTAGGCCTGCGAATATCCCACGGTTCTGCAGCATTGGTAACATCCCACTCAAAATGATGAACTTAGTATCATCATCCAACAGTGGAGGTAACACTAGAGCTCTCAAGACATCCATTATCAATCGGTCAAGCCGATATTGGTTCCAGTTATGTTTTATGGCATGTAGACCTTGTGGTTGTGGATTGAGCAGAGGTGGGTTGTCATTATTGTTTTTGGATTCAGTGTAGCATCAATTGCAGCACCAACAACATTATTCGCATTCTCCGGCCATCTTTCTTAGTATTCTCTGAATGTTCTGATCAAATGGAGTCAAGGGATTGCCTCGGCTCTAGATGTTGTGCATATACTACACCTGCACACTGAAATAAAACAACACAATAAGAAACTATATGTAACCTAATTATCTCCTTAGAAAGAAGAAAACAAATAGGGAGGGGAGGGGGGAAGGGTTTTGCAAATTAAACTAAGTAACTATACTAATGCAGCTGAGATGTAATCGATAGAAGAGGTAACTAGGTTAATGTGTTCCCCATGGATCCCTAACTTGGTATTATCGGATATATGTAACCTTTTTCAGTGTATAGGTGTAGGACAGTAAGCAAGATTCACCTAAACACTTTATCCGGTGATTTTATAAATTTCATCATGGAACTTGATTCATCTTTGTGATGTGGCTATACTAACCCTTACTTTAATTCCAATACAACCTCCCCTTAATCCGGTTAGGTTGATTAGACGAGAAAAAGCTTAATCGCCTCCTATTAATTACCTCTTTTCCTATTTGTTACTTCCTTGATACAAAAAGTAATACTAGCCGAGTTCTAACGTAGGCCACCGTTAAAAAACAATTAAAGTGAAGAGGATTAATTAATACAACCTAATACACAATCGATTTTACCTTATTAGATCCTCAAAGTTCCCATAACCCAAGTTGTGGATTTAGCTATGCATGACTAGTGTAGATGCAGAAATTATGAAAGAGAATAACCTAATTAAACACTTACATAGATGAAATTTAGAATAAGAAATCCAACTCTTCAATTTAAGATTGCAAAAATCGAATCAAGAACACAAGAAGTCATTTTTCGATTAATAAGAACAATAAAATATGTGAATAATACAAAACTCTCTGGAAACTCTTAAAAAAATAACCTAAAAACCTATTTATAATAAGTAAAATACAAAGCCAAAACGAATTAGGAAAACTGTGTCGACAAACTTTATGGGACCTTTCTCAACTCGTATACTACTTCACGGCTCGTAGATCGGGGTTTTGTGGACTCTGGCAGTGTTCTGAAGATAACTTCTACGAGACCATCCAATGAGTCGTGTAAGATTCTACGACTTGTGGGAGGTTTCATCTGATGACTTTCCTGTACCTTTCCACTTTCTGATCCTAAGGGTATGACCATCACTCTACGGCTCGTATATAATTTTACGGCTCGTGACTCCTTCTCGTAGAGTTGACTACAAGTTTGCACCCTTCACTAGAAATATATACGGAACCCACTCTACAGCTCGTGAACTCCACGACCGGTAGAGGGTTTCGCGGATCACCAAAAATCCACAACTTCAGCATATTTTTCCCAAAGCTTTGCCAACATTGTAATCCTCCAAAACAAACACAAAAATACAATCAAATCTACTAACATCTCTATAAGAACACATAAAATTCCAAGTTTCAAGCATCAAAATTGTTGTATTTTAGCAACACATCAATCATGTATGAGGTGGAAGCACGATCGTCACAGGCCATGTATGAGGTGGAATCACGACCATCACAGGGAAGATGTACACATCTATCGAGCTGAAGCTACGAGATAGAATCCTAGCCATCATAGGCTTCATACAGTAATTTATCAAGTATCATAATTTCTTAGGTCGTAAAGATTCAATATTAGATGTGTGCATGCCAAAGCCACAATAAAAGTATATATAATAACAATATAAATGATAAATCATATGTAAAATAGCCATAACATCAAAAAGGCTATACCAAGAGCATCAACTAGTATCACAATGTCACCAATAAGTCTCACATCACCACTCTCTCATTAATAATCAAAATGTCAATGAAAGCGGACTCCGTAAGTCTCAAAATATGCTCATAAATCTGGAATGTATCATGATTATCATCAATTTACAACAAAACTCTCCAATTGGTATAAAAAGTTTCAAATTATCATAATAATATAAAAAATATCTCAATTCCCAAGATTTAATCTCAATTTATCAGTAGGATCACAATTTACTCAAATTTTGGTATAATGAGTATCACATTTCCATCAAAATTCTATCATAACAGCTCATTTACTCATGAATCAATCTAGATCTTACAATTATCACATGAACATATCCAAAAACTTAAATTCAATCACCAAAAAGGTTAGTCGAACATACCTCAATGCCGAAACCGCACTCGAATAAGCTTTTCTATCAACTCAAGCCTCCAAAAAATCATTGAATCAACCAATTACCATAAAAAAATAGATACTACACATCTAAAGATAAATTTTGATACCCTTATTGGCACGAATTAGGCTTAGGGGCAAAATGATCAAAATTAGGGCTAAAATTTAAAGTTCTCAAATCTGAAAACAGACTCAAAATTATTATTCTACATAAAAAAAAAGAGTTTGTGGGTGAAATTACCAATAAAATAGAGTTCAAATCAAAGAAGAAATCATCAATTAATGTTTCCAAATCATTGGCTTAAATCTACAATTTTAAATATCCAAAATCAGAAATTCAAGATAAAAGACATGAAATTTTATTAAAATGATGATAGAAATACTTACCCAATATTTTTTCACAAATATCTTCATAAAAAATTGCCTTAAAAGCTTGAAATATTTGAAAATTGAGTAAAAATAGTATTTCTCAAATTTAAAACTGATCCAGGCAAAAAGTGCTTTGTGAACGCGGATGGGCGTCCGCGAACATTGAGAGGACTGGCAAAATTCCTCCACAAATGCAAAGTTTTTATCTGCAAACACGGAGAAAGGAGGAGGGGTCACTTGCTATACCTCCTCGAATGCAGAGAAATTTCCGCGAACAGAGAAGAGAAATGAGGTAAACCTCTGCGAACATGGAGAATAGAAATAGATGCACCAGAAACAACAAACACAACTAATATCAAAACTCGGAGTGGACCCTCGAAATTCATCAAGAATCTAAATATCACAAACCAGACATGTATCCATACCAAAAATGTTGATCCGGACTCAACAGAATAATCAGAATTCGATTTTGAGGTCTCCTCGACACAATTATCAATGCAATTCAAATAAACTAGTTTAAAACTCAAAATATCAAAGTTACCCTCAGAAACTTTGAATATTATGACAAGCTCATTTCTACTGTTAGTTTCACCATTTGAAACTATTGGAACTATTGGAATTTTGATCTAAGCTTCCGAACTACTAATGTTGATCAAAGTCAAACTTTGGCTCCGAAAATAACTAAAGATGCAACTTTTGGTCAAAAATCATCATTTTAACTCTGAATTCAATTCAGTAACTTTTCCTAGGCTAAATTTGATGTTCTAGAGCTAATGGAAACAACAGATTCTTGATTCGATACCCGAAACTCAGAATAGAATAAAACTCACTTTTTAACAACTTAAGCTTGCAAAAATATAAAACACATATTTTCCACTTTTAAAACACAGGATCACAGTTCCAAATATACAGATAGTTGAAATTAGGTCCAAAGTAACTTACAAAAAGAAAAAATAGTAATTTGCATAGATAAGCTCAAAAATGCCCACCAGGTCATTACATCATTCACCACTAAAAATAATGTTTATCCTCGAACATAATGAAAAGAAAAGTACTTGAAGCCTAAAAAAGTTGGGATATCTGACCTGCATATCTGACTCCAACTCCCAAGTAGCCTCATCAACTGAATAGTGTCGCCACCGAACCTTCACTAAAGGTATATCCTTGGACCTCAACCTTCAGACCCACCTATCCAATTTAGCTACCGGCTCCTCCTCATAAGACAAGTCTGGATCCAACTCAACTGTATCATAAGAGATCACATGGGACTCATCTAGAATATACTAGTGGATCATAGAAACATAGAATACAGGATGAACTTCTAATAATCTCGATGGTAATGCAAACTCATAGGCAACCTCACCAACTCTTCTCAAAATCTCAAACAGGCCAATAAACTTGGGACTGAGCTTGCCCTTCTTCCCAAACCTCATCACACCTTTCATAGGTGAAATCTTCATCCAAACACTATCACCAATAGAGAACTCAAGAGGCCTAGTCCTCTGGTCAGCATAACTCATCTGGCGGCACTAAGTTGTCAATAGCCTACCCTAAATCAATCAAACCTGACCCATGGAATATCTGAGTAGATCCATACTCAACACATCCATTAAACCCGAGTTAAACCATCCAATGGGCGATCTACACCTCCGTCCATACAAAGCCTCAAATTGTGCCATCTAAATGCTGGAGTGATAACTGTTATAAGCTGACTACGCCAAAAGCAAGTGTTGATCCCAACGTACCCTAAACTCTAACACACTGGCTCGAAGTATGTCCTCCAACACTTGAATAGTGAGCTCAAACTATCTATTATTTGGGGGGTAGAAAGCTGAATTCAAATTAAATTGGGTACCTAAACCACGTTTTAGAGCCTTCAAAAAATTAGTGGTAAACAAAAATCCTTTTTCTGATATCATAGATACTGGCACTTCATGAAATATGATAATATCACAAATATACAACCTAGACAACTACTCTGGTCTGTAGCTATTATTCACTGGTAAGAAGTGAGCTAACTTGGTCAAACGATCAACCACCACCCATACTGAATAAAACTTAACCCAAGGCCATGGGCAAACCCTATAATAAAATTCATAGTCACTCGTTCCTATTTCCACTCAAGAATGGGCATCCTCTATTTCGATCCACTAGGCCTTTGGTTCTCATACTTGACTTGTTGGGAATTCAAACATTTTGCCACAAACTTAGCTATGTCTCTCCTCATCCCGAACCACCAATAATATTGCTTTAGATCATGATGCATCTTTGACACACTAACATGGATAGAATATCTAGCACAGTAGGTCTCCTCTAATATCAATCTCACCTAATCCCCTACCCTAGGCACACAGACTCTACCATTTATCCTTAAAATACCCTCAGAATCAATAACAACCGTCTTGACTTCACCTCTCAAAACTTTATAGAGAAACAAGCATAGTCTAGCATCCTCAAATTGATGAGCACAAATCTAATCAAACAAAGAAGATCTAGACTCAACAAAGGCTAAAATACTTCAAAGAGGAAAAATATCCAACTGAACCAGCTATCTAGCAAGCAACTGCACCTCCAAGTCTAAGGGCCTCTCCTCAGCCCTAAAGAATGACAAACTCTCTATACTAGTTGTCTTCCAACTCAAAGCATTTGCCGCTACATTTTCTTTCCCAGGTGATATAAAATAGAGATGTCATATTCTTTTAGGAACTCCAACCACCTACACTGTCTCCTGTTCAAATTAGGTTGAGAGAAGATATATTAAAGAATACAGTGATTAATAAAGATCTTATAATGCACCCCATAAATATAATGTCGCCATAATTTCCATACAAACACCACTGCAACAAACTCTAAATCATGGGTAAGGTAGTTCCTATCATGCACCTTTAACTGTCTCGAGGAATATGTTATCAACTTCCCCTTTTGCATCAATACACCACCCAAACCCACTCCAGAACCATCACAGTACACCACAAAAGGAACGCCCTCCTCAGGTAAAGCAAAAATAGGCGATGAAGTCAATAAATCCTTAAGTTTTTGAAAGTTTGCCTTACACTCCTTCGACCATTAAAATGCCACATCTTTTTTAGTATGTCTAGTTAATGGGGCTGCTATAGAAGAGAATCCTTGCATGAAGCACCGATAATACCCCACAAAACCAATAAAACTCTAAATCTCAATAACAGAAGTAGGCTTATACCACACACGAATAGTTTTTACCTTGGTCGGATGTACCATAATACCCTCTCTAGTCACCACATGCCTTAGGAAAGCTATTAAGTAAAGCCAAAACTTACACTTTGAGAACTTGGCATATAGTTTTTCTTTCCTTAATCTTTGAAGCACAGTCCTCAAGTGTTGAACATGATCAGGCTCACTCTTGAAGTAAACCAAGATATCATCGATAAACACAATAAAAATATTTCCAAGTATGATTTGAACACTCAGTTCATCAACTCTATAAAAGTAGTCAGGGCATTAGTCAACCCGAACGACATCACCACGAACTCATAATGATCATAAAGGATCTTGAAAGTTGTTTTCAGGATATCAGACTCCTAAACTCTCAACTGATGATAGTTGAACCTCAAATAAATTTTGGAGAATACTGAGGCACCCTACAACTGGTAAAAAAGATCATCAATGCAAGGCAAAGGATACTTGTTCTTGATGGTCACATTGTTCAGCAGACGATAATCAATACACATAGTGTCATCCTTCTTCTTCACAAATAAGACAAGAGCACCCCAAGGAGATACACTTGGACAAATGAACCCTTTCTTAAAAAAATCCTCTAATTCCTCTTTTAACTCCTTCAACTAAACTAGAGCCATCTAATAGGAGGCAATAGGAATGCGCTTAGTGCCCGACTCTACATCAATAGAAAATTCAATATCATGATCCTGAGGGACACCTGGCAAGTCAGTCAGAATTACATCCATAAACTCTCTAGCAACCTTGGTGATCTCCAATGATAGTGACTCCTAAGAACAGGCCCGAACATGAGCCAAATATTACAAGCATCCCTTATCCATCAACCGACAGGCATAAATATAAGAAATAACTTTCTTGGGATAGGAACTAAGTGCTCCAGTCCACATCAACTGAGGCAAATTAGGGAAAAATAAGGTCACGGTCTTCGCATGGCAATCAAAAATACCATGGTGAGGTGATAACCAATTCATACCTAATATCACATCAAAGTCTACCATATCAAAAAAGATCAAGTCAGCTATAGTATCTCTCCCATCTAAGGTGACAATACAATCTTGATACACTTAATTCACCACTAATGACTCAACTATCGGGGTTGAAACACAAATAGGCTTGGGAAGTGGTTCACATATAATATTAAGATCTGAAGCAAAATAAGCTAATGCATATGAATAAGTAAAACTTAAATCAAATAAGCTAAACTAGAACAGTGGGAAACTGGAACTATACATGTAATAACCGCATCAGAGGCCTCTACCTCAGCTCTATCTAGGATATCATAGCACACTCTAGGCCCACCACTAGCCTATAGGCCTCCACGAGCTCCACTTCTCACTGTGCCACGACCTCCTCTAGTACCACCCAACATACCCTAAGAGGTATCTCTAGCTGCTGGTGTTGAAGCTGGATGGACTAACTTAGAACTTAAAGCCTGGGTGGGCGGTGCACAGTGAGGAAAATGATCAACCAAATGTCTACTCTCATCACAATTATAACAATCCTTGGTCTCCTACCTCTAAAATAGATGTCCAGTACAGCCACTACGTCTAGTTGCATTAAAAGTGCAATCATGGCTCGTCTAAATAAGCCTAGATTTTTAAACACAATCAACTGCGGGGATAGCTACCTGGACTGCCTTGCCCTGGTGGCCCTGCCTCTGAAACTCTGTATCTCATAGTGGGGGTCCACTAAGCTGGGCATGCTGATAGGACCTCTTCCCACCACCTTGTCTATCATGTTTGATGCACTCTATCACATGAGCACGATCCACCACACTCTGAAATGTGCACTTTCTAGAACCAAAGAAGTTGTGGCCTCCTAAAGATAACGTGTCAATCCCTTAGAGAAGCGATGAATCTCTCAAACTCTTGTAAGGATGCTAGACAATGCACGAAACCTAGTCTCATAGTTTGATACCAACATAGAACCCTATTGATGTCTATCAAACTCATCCTGGTGGTAGTCCCGAAGGCTATATGGCACAAACCTCTCTAGGGATACCTCTATAAACTGCTCCTAGGTCATAATTGGAGATCTAACATATAAAGGAGCCAAAAATGGCATCCACCACTCCTTCACTAGGATAGTAAACTGGTAAGAGATATAAGTAACTCCATGCAACTCAAGAATAGCAAAAATACACAGCCAATCCTGGCACCAAAATAGAAGTTGGGCTTTATCACCAGGTGTACTATCAAATCTTGAGGGAACTAATTAAACAAACTACTCAAAACTCTTCTGCTCGATAGTGGACATAGCAGAACTAGTAGAAGATATTGGCACCAAATATTTAGGAAGTGCAATAGATAGTGCAATAACCAATCTCCAAAGTTGTGAACTAAAAGTCGATTGAGATCTCTGAGGTGAAATCATAGAAGTCATAGGAGGATCTGCTAGGACTGAGAAAGGACCCACATAAATCATGGTTGCCTTAGCTGGAGCTATGTAAGGGCCAACCAGTGTTGTAGAGACTGGTGTTTCAATAATAATTGGGGTGAGCTCCCTCCAATCTAGCCAATACCCATAAAAGTAGCTCCTTGACTAAGGGCATAACATAGTGGTTGGAGGTAGGGTAACAAAGTCTGAAGTCCTCTCTAACTCATAATTAGGCTCTGAAGATGCTGATCTAGCCAATCATTTAGGCGTAGCTTCCCCTCTAGCATGTCCTCAGCCCCTAGTTCTATCACGAGCCCTACCTTGACCATGAGTGGAAGCCACATCGGCTGGCTCGAGCTCTCTTATTAATCATTGAGACCTAATAATCGACATCTGTGTAGAAGGAGTATATTAGACACTTTCAAAATAATTGATATGAAAAAATTCATGAATAGAAACAAGACATGAAAGTTTTTCCTATCAAGTGCCCTATGCCTCCCGAAGAGGGGTTTGGGCATCTATATACCAATCCACAAGATCCTATTAGACACCTCGCTCTTGACTCACAAACCCAACAAACCTAGAGCTCTGAAATCAATTTTGTCATGACCCAAAATGGAATTGCAGCTAAGGAGAATAAACTAAATCAAGAGCAACCATAACATTTAATACGAAAACCCAAAAACTAGAGTCACAATTTCAAGAGCATCTAAAGTAGTTCGAATGATATAATACAACTGTCTCAAATAAAAATACATCATTGCATGAAAAGGAAATACATAGTCTAATATAGAAGTCAACAAAAAGGAAGTCCCAAAGAAAAGTTGGTGACTCGAAGTCTGAGCCTTACTAGTGGATCTATTAATAAAGAAGGTCTTTGATAGAATAGAATAAATTACCCTGTGGGGGTCCCTATACTCGATCTACAGGGAGGAAATAAAGTAGGGATGAGCACACCAAATGTACCTAGTAGGTTCAACTGACTAGGTAGGACAAAATTGAATAAGCATGTAATAACTATGAATCTCCACCACCTATATCACAGCGTTAGTACACAATATATACATAAATAAGTGCAGATAAAAATAGTAAGTTTAACAAATAATGTAATGTGTGTGAGATATATAAACACAATGGCATAGGAGGCCATGTATGAGGTGGAATCACTACCATCGGATGGTCGATGTGCACATCTATCGAGCCAAAGCTACCAAATAGAACTCAGGGATATCCCAGGCCATAAACTCAAATATCTCTAGGCATCACAGGCCAAAAAACTGAGGTATTTTGAGGCATCACGACCTCATACAATAATGTCTCGAGTAGCATAATGTCTCAGGTGGTACAGATGCAATATGAAATGTCTGCATGCCAATGCCACAATACATGTATATATAATAGCAATATAAATGATAAATCATATGT
The DNA here is from genome assembly GCA_038996855.1 of Solanum aculeatissimum. Lineage (NCBI taxonomy): Eukaryota > Viridiplantae > Streptophyta > Magnoliopsida > Solanales > Solanaceae > Solanum > Solanum aculeatissimum. Next base: position 19,108 of record JBCEWC010002253.1, read on the forward strand.
ATAATAACCATAACATCAAAAAGGTTATGTCAAGTTCATCAACTAGTACCTTAATGCCATCAATAAGTCTTATATCACCACTCTCTCATAAATAATAAAAATGTCAATGAAACTGTACACCGTAAGTCCCAAAATATGCTCATAAATCCTGAATGTATCACGATTATCATCAATTTACCACAAACTCTCCAAATGGTATAACAAGTCTTATATCATAATAATATCCCAAATATCCCAACTCTCTAGATTTCATCTCAATTTATCATGAGGATCACAATTTACTCAAATTTTGGCATAGTTGGTATCACATTTCCATCAAAATTCTATCATATCAGCATATTTACTCATGAATCAATCTAGATCTTATAATTATCACATGAACATATCAAAATCTCAAATTTAGCCTTTAAAAGGTTAGCCAAACCTATCTCAAGGCCAACACTGCACTCGAACAAGCTTTTCGTTCAACTCAAGCCTCCAAACAACCACTGAATCAATCAACCACTGTCAAATATAGATACAACACATCATGAGATGAATTTTGATACTCATATTGGACGAATTAGGCTTAGGGGGAAATTGATAAAAAATACGGCTAAAATTCGAAGTTTCTAAATCTCAAAATTGACTCAAAATTATGATTCTACACAAGAAAAAGAGTTTGTGAGTAAAAATCTCATTAAAATTGATTTCAAATCAAAGGATAAATGATCAATTAAAGTTTTCAAATCATAGACTTAAAATCCCAAATTTTAAATATCAAAATTCATGAAATTCAAGACAAAATCTAGATAAAATTCATGGAAATTAATTAATATGATGATACAAGCTCTCACCCAATAGTTTTCCACAAAAAGCTCCGTCAAATATTGCATCAAAAACATGAAATATTGGAAAATGTAGTAAAAATGGTGTTTCTCAGATTTAAAGCTGATATAGGCAAAACGTACTCAGCGAACACAGAGAGGACTGGCAATATACTTACGTGAATGCAGAGGTTTAATCCGCAAACATGAAGAAGGGGGAGCGGTCACCAGCTATACCTCCGTGAACGCGAAGAAATTCCCATAAGCGTGAAGAAGAGAAATAAGGTAAACCTTCGCGAACGTGGAGAAGAGAAATAGATACACTAGAAATAGCAAACACAGGTAACATCAAAACACGGAATGAACCCTCATGACTCATCCTGAATCCAAACTTCACAAACTAGACATGTATCATTACTAAAAATAGTGATCTAAACTCAACGGAATAATCAGAATTTGATTATGAGGTCTCCTAGACACAATTATCAATGCAACTCAAATAAACTAGTTTAAAACTCAAAATATCAAAATTACCCTTGAAAACTCCAAAAATTATGACAAGGTCATTTCTAATGTTAGTTTCACCATCTAGATCTACTAAAATTATCAGAATTTTGATCTGAGCTTTCGAACTTCGAATGTTGATAAATGTCAAATTTTGACTCTAAAACAACGAAAATGCAACATTAGCTCCAAAATTATCATTTTAACTCCGAATTCAGTTCTGTAAATTCTTCTAGACCAATTTTGACATTTTTATCACCACCCAGAAGTGGGGCATAGGTGTGACATGGTGAAGGAGAACCCGAAAGTCCTTGATCAAGCAATCATAGCATCATTACTCACATCATCGGTTCGGAAGCGCAGAAAAAGTAAACACATAGCACATATTTCTAGGGAGAATGGGCTTTTGGACTCAAGCTATGGGGATGTTTCCAGGAGTAAGATGAACATGGATCACATAGCACATAACAAGTATTTCTAAGGGGTGGGTAAGTAAGAGTCAAGCTATGGGGGCATACCGAATTAGGGGACTTTCCATATAAGAATATTCCTAACATTTAAAAGTTCAATACACAATAATAAGCATAATCGAAACATCATTCCCATAATCAAATCTAAATAGTCATAATATCTCAATAAAATATAATACAACGTGCAAGAGTTTAACATGTCCAACATAGCCTCTAAATAAGATAGAACGGGGCCTCGACATAATCCGGGCATACCCTCAAGTCATAAAGTAAGGAAAATAAAATGATACAAGGAAGATAGAAAGTAGTTATTGCCCATGAATAAAAGGGTTCACCACAAGCAAGTAGCTTCAAAGATTATTACTCGTCGTGCAACGGAAGATAGAGGTCGTCACCGGTCCCTACATGGTTAGAACATGTAGACAAGGAGTATCAGTTAGCACAATAAAGCACTAAGTATGCAGTCATGCAAATGCATATGCACATGAACCTATAAACAACCTAGATGACAAAGGCACATACATAGAAGGGGAATATAAGGAAGAATAGTATACCAATATGCCATGATAACCATGATGCATGAAATTCCATAATGTTTATAGTATAGAGCGGATGTAATCATAACCGACATCCAAACTCATGTGAGCTACAACCTGAACTTGCCCGATGAGGCCTCCCATTGGATTGGAGAAGATTACTTGCCAAAGGTAATCTACACCACACCTTATGACTTGGTCATTTTGGTGTGATGGCCACCTTCCATACGACCCAATCATTTCAGAAGGGTTTACATAACATATCATATCATATCATGGCATACCTTATAGGCCTCTCATTTCGATAGCACGACCTATGTTGGCACATAGTTTCTAGAAAAAAGTGGGACCCTTGAGGATAGCCCACTTACTACTCCAATCCTTCTCGGTACTAAGTCATCATCCCACAAGAATACGTATGCATATACATGTTTCAAAATGGAACGGAAATACTTGACTTCATAATCTTGCATAATTTGACTTAATGGTCAAAATACACTTTCATGCCAAACTTCATGCATAAGAGTAGCTTCATACTTGTCAAACATGATGGTGTAAACACCCATAGTTGCTCAAAGAGCAAAATCATAGACATTATGTGATCACATTATTGTCATAACCCATACTTGTTCAAAAATCATAGTCATAAACATATTTGGGACTTAGCCCACATCAAAAGCTTCATAAATCCATTATCATGCATGCAAATGCCATGAGTGACAATGAGAATAGCATGGGTACTAAAATTCATACTTTAAATTCAAATCAAAAGCATTCCATAAGGGATTCAAGTTAAATCAACATTTAAATCATTATTTAAACACTACCCATGCATAGTTCAAGAGTAAGGGGATATGCATAATTTGACCTTCATCAGTTCAAATGAAATTTCACGGAATCGAACTTAAATCAACTTTAAATCACCTAATTTCTACAGTCCACAACTCAATTCAATTAAAAATATCAAAATTTAAAGAACTCATAATTAAAGCTAGCTTAAATTCATAATTTAAATAAAAAGATTTTTGGGTCTTCATGGATGAAAGGGAATCCATGAATCAATCCCACATACCTTGAGATTAGCCAAGAGAATTGGATAATTTTGCAAGAAGGATGATTTTCCCCAAATTTTTTCAAGTTTCAACAACGGAGGTCAAGAGGATTGAGAAAATTTGGGTGAGGTTTGAAGAGTGTTAGAATGAATAAAAGGGGATTAGGGTTTGATTTGGGAGCTTTAGGAGACTTTAGAAAGTCTAAAAGGGGCATGGGATTAAACCCAATTATGAATTAACCATTAATGAAACGGATAGGATCATAAAACCAGGGCCTCATGGAAGGCTGCCCAGGGGTCATGTACAGGTTCACGGACCGTGAACCTGTCCGTGAGACCACACTTAGTCTCGGCTTGAAATCTCGGGGGACTTTCTGGATCAACTCGCGGGAGATCTCACAGACTGTCTAGCTGCACACGGACCGTGTACTGGTCTGTGGAGCATCACTTGGTCCGGAGTCCAGGCTCGAGCCTTGACAATCTAACTAGAACACTTCACGGAAGCCCTTCATGGACCGTGAAGGCTCTCACGAACCGTGAAGTTTCCGTGGAGTTCAACTTGGTCTGAGGCTTGGTCCAAACTCCAAGGACGCTCACCGGAACAACCCACGAGACAAACCACGGACCGTAAACCACCAAACGGTCTGTTGTTCCTCACTTTGACTCCATTCCGAATCCTTTTTCGAGCATACTTCCAAATACGGGCAGTCTCAATGCAAGTGGCATAACTTCCACATCAAAATTCTGAATCAAGTGAAACTAGTTGTGTTGCAAAGATAACTCAAGGATCTTCGATTTGATATATAATAGCCCACACAATTCATCTCATACCAAGCGATATGGATTTTCAATGTCCATGCTACCTAATCGACCTTACAACCTTCCACCAAAACAATTCCTTTGAATCTGGCCACTTAAATACAACCCATGACTACCAAAACTCAACCATGATGAGTTCAACACTAACCTTGACTAACCATTATGAAGTTCAAAAATTTTGGATCGTTACATTATCTCCCCCTTGGGAACATTCATCCTCGAATTGACTAAAACCACGACATAAATCAAATAAGAGGCATTTTCATCATAACTTATAATGGATCATGCATCATTTTCAAAGCCATTTAAAACTCATGTCAAAACATCATTTAAATCATTTTGGTGCTCATGTATGCATGCAATGTCATGAACTCAAGAATTTAAAGAATTAGGACCATTAGAAAGGATAGAACCTAGTAGCTTAGGCTTGAGTAAATTGGAAAAGATAGGGAGTTCGCTCCATCATGTCCAACTCCTCTTCGTACGTTGCACTATCTACTTCTTGGTGCCTCGAAAGCACCTTTAACGAAGCTACCTCCTAGTTACAAAGCCGCTTCACTTGACTATCCATGATTTCAACCGGCACCTCTTCATAGGTCAAATTCTCCTCAACCGTCACACCCTTCAAAGGTGTAATTACTTTTGGGTCACCAACCAACTTTCTCAATACTGACATATGGAATACCGGATGAATGGAGCTCATTTCCAAAGGCAAATCCAATGTATAAGCCATATTGCTAACCCACTCTACAATCTCATAAGGTCCAACGTACCGGGGCCTCAACTTGCCTTTTTTGCCAAAATGCATGATGCCTTTCATGGGAGACACTTTCACATACACCCAATCACCAATATGAAATTCGAGATCTCTCTTCCTAACATCCGAGTAAGACTTTTGGCGACTTTGATCCATCTTCAATCTCTGCCTAATCAACTTCACTTTTTCAATGACTTCAATAACCAAATTTGAGCCTAGCAAGGCCGCCTCACCTATTTTAAACCAACTAATCGGAGATCTACATCTCCTACCATACAAAGCTTCAAATGGAGCCATACCAATGCTAGCATGGAAGATATTGTTGTAGATAAACACAATGAGAGGTAGATGATCATCCCAATTTCCTTTGGATTCCAACACACAAGCCCTCAACATGTCCTCCAAGGTTTGAATCATCCTTTCGGCTTACCCATCGGTTTGAGTATGAAATGCGGTGCTCAACTTGACCTAAGTACCAGTCCCTTTTGAAAAGACTTCCAAAAAGGAGAAAGAAATTGAGTACCACGGTCTGAAATAATAGATCTCGGTATAACATGCAATCTCACCAACTCCTGAATATATATCTTGGCATACTCCTCGGCACTAAAGGTAGTCTTAACCCGTAAGAAGTGAGCTGACTTGGTCATCCTATCAACCACAACCCATATTGAATCGAAGTGTCTCCGAGTACGGGGAACCCAACCACAAAATCCACTTTCACATCTTCCCACTTCTAAGTAGGAATTTCAATATCTTGGGTCAAGTGGTCGGGCCTTTGATGTTCCACTTTTACTTGTTGGCAATTAGGATATTTCGACATGAACTTGGCTATGTCTTTCTTCATTCCGTGCTACCAATACAACTCTCTCAAATCTTGAGAGTTATGAGCCTTTTTTATGATAACCTCCTTTAAGCCATCAACATCCGGAACACACAATCGGCCTTGGTACCGTAAAACACCATCTCTCCCTTAGGAGAAAACCTCAATCTTTCCTTCAGAAACCAATTTCTTCAATTAAACTAAGGAGGGATGTAAGTATTGTTTCTCCTTAACATCAACAACTATCGATAACTCAGATCCACTTTGAACAAGAATTCCACTATTGTCGAATTCTGACAACTTTACACCCAACCTAGCCAAACGGTACACATCTTTCACTATCTCCGTTTTCCTTTCCTCTACATGTGACACACTTCCCATGGAGAGCCTACTAAGGGTGTCCCCATAATATTAGCCTTGCCAGGATGTTAAAGAACACTCATATCATAATCCTTGAGAAGTTCCAGTCATCTCCTTTGCCTCAAATTAAGGTCTCTTTGGGTAAACACATATTGGAAACTCTTGTGATCAGTGAAGACATCCACATGTACCCTATACAAATAATATCGCTAAATTTTCAAAGCAAATGCCACCGAGCCAACTCAAGATCATGGGTCGGATAAGTTTGTCCATGCACCTTCAATTGTCGAGACGCATAAGTTATTACCTTACCATGTTGCATAAGCATATAACCCAAATCAATACACGACGCATAATAATATACCACAAACCCATCTAACCAATTTGGCAAAGTCAAAATCTGAGCCGATGTAAGTTAATCCTTCAAGGTTTGAAAACTTTTCTCACATTCATTTTACCATACAAATTTGGCCTTCTTTTGAGTCAACTTAGTCAATGGAGACGCTATAGAGGAAAACCCTTCAACAAAACTTCTATAATAACCGGCTAAACTAAGGAATCTTCAAATATCTAAAGGAGTTAACGATCTAGGCCAATCCCTCACCACTTCAGTGTTTTAGGGTCAACATTGATGCCATCACCGGACACCACATGACATAGGAAAGCAAGTTCTCCCAACCAAAACTGACATTTTCTAAACTTGGCATACAATTTCTTTTCCCTCAACGTTTGAAGCACCAACCTCAAGTGATCCATATGCTCCCGCTCACCTCAAAAGTAGATCAAGATGTCATCAATGAAGACCACCATAAAATTATCAAGGAATGGTTTGAACACTCGATTCATAAGATCCATAAACACCATCGGAGCATTGGTCAACCAAAATGACATCATCACAAACTCAAAGTGACCATAACGAGTTTGAAAGGCCATCTTGGGAATGTCACACTCCCTCACCATCAACTAATGATAACCCGAATGAAGTTTTATTTTAGAGAAATAAGTAGCTCCTTGAATTTGGTCGAACAAATCATCAATTCTAGGCAACAGGTACCTATTCTTAATGGTCACTTTATTCAATTGTCGATAATCAATACACATTTGGAGTGACCCATCCTTCTTCCTCACAAAAAACACAGGAGCACCCCAAGGTAAGATACTCAGCCTAATATAACCCTTTTTTAACAAATCTTTCAACTGATCTTTCAATTTCTTCAACTCCGCCGGGGCCATACGATAAGGAGGGATAGAAATAAATTGAGTATCTAAAAGGAGATGTATACCAAAATCTACTTCTCTATCGGGAGGAATACCGACCAAGTCTTCAGGAAACTCATTAACTATCACAACTAATTCAAGCTCTGGTGACTCACCCTCCACATCTCTAACCCACACAATATGATAAATGCACTCCTTATAAATCATTTTCCAGGCTTTGAGGTAGGAAATAAATTGACCCTTAACCACGGAATCACTACCCTTCCACTCCAACACCAGTTCATTAGGAACTTGAAATTTAACTTGCCTAGTCCTACAATCAACCGAGGCATACGATGCATGCACCCTATCCATCCCAAGGATAACATTAAAATCATACATCTCAAGTTCAACAAGGTCACCCTGGAACACCTTATGCAAAACAAAAACATGACAACCCTTATACAACTTTCGGGCAATAATGTATTTGTCCACAGGAGAATACACCGAATAAGGTTCCCTTAGAGTTTCAGGAATCAAATCAAACCAAACTTAACAGCCAACAGAGGAGTCACAAAAGATAAATTTGCATTGGGATCAAGTAAAGCATAAGCATCAAAATTAAAGACTTTTAACATACCAGTCACGACATCCGGAGCCTCATCCACCTCCTGTCGGGCATGGAGGGCATAAAACCTATTATTTCTGGGAGCACCATTAACCTGGTGTTTCGGCTGCCCCTGACCCACCGGAGCCACTTGATCCTTCATGATGTTCTTTGGACAGTCATAGATCTTATGGTTCATAGTTCCACACCCATAGCAAGCACATAAAACCTTCCTACAATCACCCACATAGTGCTTTCCACATAGGCCACAAAGAGGAATTTGGGGACCACCCCCAACTCTTGCCTTAGGAGGAGGCACTCTTTAATTAGCAACCCTCACATTGGAACCTTGGCCTTGATGGAACCAGCCAAAACCACCACCACCCCTCGGGTTGGAGAACCCACCATCGAATCGGGCTCTCTTAGATTCATGCACACTTCTTTCCTTAAGCTTTTCACCTTCAATTTGCTCGGTATAAGTCATGAGTCTAGAGTTGTCCATGTCGCGGATGAGCATAGCGGTTCGGCACTCCTTCCCCACCAAATCCGAAACACCCGAAATAAACTTGTGCATTCTCGCACGGGGATCTGCTACAAGCATAAGGGCATATTTGGAAAGCTTAGTGAACTTAAGGGATTAGTCCCTCACAGTCATACCACCTTGTCGGAGGTTGATGAACACGGTCATTTAGGCTTCCCTAAGCTCAAGAGGAAAGAAACGATCAAGGAAGGCCATTTTGAATTCTTCCGAACTGACCTTAACATCAACCACTCGCTCAACCAACCATTGGTTATACCACACTTGGGCAACATCTTTCAATTGATATGCGGCCAACTTGGCTTTCTCCTATGAACTCACCCACATGATAGTCAACACCTTAGCGAGTTCATCAATAAACTCTTGAGAATCTTCATCCACTTTTAAGCCAAAGAACTCCAGAGAGTTCATCCGGGTGAAGTCCCTTACCCTAGAAGTCGGAGTACCAACATTCACCAGATTTTTGGCCTGGCTTGGTTAGCTACCACGTGTGCCAATATAGAGACCACATTTCTAAATTTAGCGTGGGTCACATGTTCCTCTACCGGTGCTTGAGGGGTATGTTCCTCATAGTCGGGAGCCTAACGGGGGAACGGAGCTCTTCTGGGAGGCATGTTATGAAAGAGCGACAAGAACACCGACATTTAGGGAATCTTATAAATAGTACATGGCACGACACAAGTGACAATGAAGTGAAAAGTTCCTAAAACATCATCATAGCCTCTCGCTCATAGGTATGGCGCGCATCACATCCATGAACAAGACTCTACTTGACGTGGCATGTTGGACTCCAAGAATCATTTAAGAACCTAGGGCTCTGAAACCATCTTTGTCACGACCTTTAAGTGGGTCCTAGGTGTGACATGGCGAAGGAGAACACAAAAGTCCTCGATCAAGCCATCATAGCATCATTACTCATATCATTGGTTTAGAAGTGCGGAAAAAGTAAACACATAGCATATATTTCTAGGAAGAATGAGGCTTTGGACTCAAGCTATGGGGATGTTGCTGGGAGTGGGATGAACATGGATCACATAACACATAACAAGTATTTCTAAGGGGCGGGTAAGTAGGACTCAAGTTGTGGGGACATACTGGGTTAGGGGACTTTTCATATAAGCATATTCTCAACATTTCCAAGTCCAATACACAATCATAAGCATAATCAGAACATCATTCCCATAATCAAATCTCATTAGTCATAATATCTCAACAAAATATAATACAACGTGTAATAGTTTAACATGTCCAACATAGCCTCTACATAAGATAGAATGGAGCCTCGACATAATCCGGGCTCACCTTCAAGTCATAGAGTAAGGAAAATAAAATAATACAAGGAAGATAGAAAGTAGCTATTGCCCTTGAATAAAAGGGCTCACCACAAGCAAGTAGCTTCAAAGATTATCACTCGTCGTGCAACGGAAGATAGAGGTTTTCACCGGTACCTACATGGTTAGAAAGTGTAGACAAGGGATATGGGTTAGTACAATAAAGCATTAAGTATGTGGGCATGCAAATACATATGCACATGAACCTATACACAACCTAGATGACAAGGGCACATATATAGAATGGGAATATAAGGAAGAATAGTATACTAATATGCCATGAAAACCATGATGCATGAAATGCCATAATGCTTACAATATAGAGGGGATGTAACCATAACCGACATCCAAACTCATGTGAGCTACAACATGAACTTTCCCGATGAGGCCTCCCATCGGATCGGGGAAGATTACTTGCCAAAGATAATCTACACCACACCGTACGACTCAGTCATTTTGGTGTGATGGCCACCTTCCTTACGACCCAATCATTTCGTAAAGGTTTACATAACATATCATATCATATCATGGCATACCTTACAGGCCTACCATTTCAATAGCATGACCTATGTTGGCACATAGTTTCAGGAAAGGAGAGGGATCCTTGGGGATAGCCCACTTACTACTCCAATCCTTCTCAGTACTAAGTCATCATCCCTCAAGAATACATATACATATACATGCTTTCAAAACAGAATGAAAATACTTTATTTCATAATCATGCATAATTAGGCTTAAAGGTCAAAATACACTTTCATGCAAAACTTCATTCATAAGAGTAGCTCCATACTTGTCAAACATGATAGTGTAAACACCCATAGTTGCTCAAAGAGCAAAATCATAAACATTATGTGATCACATTCTTGTCATAACCCATACTTGTTAAAACATCATAGTCATAAATATATTTTGGACTTAGCCTACATCAAAAGCTTCATAAATCCATGAACATGCATGCAAATTCCATGAGTGGCAATGAGAATAGCATGGATACTAGAATTCATACTTTAAATTCAAATCAAAAGTATTCCATAAGGGATTCAAGTTAAATCAACATTTAAATGATCATTTAAACACTACCCATGCATAGTTCAGGAGTATAGGGACATGTATAATTAGACCTTCATCAATTCAAATGAAATTTCATAGAATCCAACCTAAATCAACTTTAAATCACCTTATTTCTACAGCCCACAACTCAATTCAATTAAATATATCAAAATTTAAAGAACCCAGAAATAAAGAAAGATTATATTCATAATTTAAAGAAAAGGATATTTGGGTCTTCATGGATGAAAGAAAACCCATGAATCAATCCCACATACCTTGATATTAGCCAAGAGAATTGGATGATTTTGCAAGAAGGATGATTTTCCCAAAATTTCTTCAAGCTTTCAACATGAAGGTCAAGAGGATTGAGAAGATTTTTGTGAGGTTTGAAGAGTGTTAGAATGAATAAAAGGGTATTAGGGTTTGATTTGGGGGCTTTAGGAGACTTTAGAAAGGCTAAAAGGGGAATGGGATTAAACCAAATTACGAATTAATCATTAATAAATTTGATAGGATCACAAAAACAGGGTCTCACCAAAGGCTGCCTAAGGGTCGTGTATAGGTTCACGGACCGTGAACCTATCCGTGAGACCACACTTGGTCTCGACTTCGGCTTGAAATCTCGGGGGACTTTCTTAATCAACTCACGAGGGGTCTCACGCACTGTGTAGCTTCACACGGACCATGTACTGGTCCATGGAGCATCATTTGGTCTGGAGTCCAGCCCCGAGCATTGACAAGCTCACTGGAACACTTCACGGAAGCCCTTCAAGGACCGCGAAGGCTCACACGGACTGTGAAGTAGTTCATGGAGTTCCACTTGGTTTGGGTCTTGGTCCAAACTCAAAGGAAGCTCACTGGAACAACCCACAGGACACACCACGGACCGTGGACCACTAAATGGTCTGTGGTTCATCACTTTGATTCCATTCAGAATTCTTTTTCCAGCATACTTTTGAATACGGGTAGTCTCACTACAAGAGTCATAACTTCTACATCTGAACTATGAATTGAGTGAAACCAATTGCATAGATAACTCAAAGAGCTTTGATTTGATATATGCCCACACAGTTCATCTCATACCAAGAGATATAGCTTTTCAAAATCCATGCATCCTAACCGGCCTTACAACCCTCCACCAAAAAAATTCCTTTGAATCCATCCACTTAAATACAACCCATGACTACTAAAACTCAACCATGATGAGCTCAACACTAACCTTGACCAAACATTATGAAGTTCAAAAAAATTTGGATCGTTATATTTTTAGAACTAATGATATTGAGGGATTCCTAATTTGATACCCAAAACTCAGAATGTAATAAAAACTCACTTTTTCAGCAACTTAAGCTTCCAAAAATTCAAAAACTTTTATTTTCCTCTTTTAAAACACAAGATCTCAATTCCAACAATACAAATAGTTCAAATTAGGTCCAAAGTAACTTACAAAAGAAAAAAATAGTAATTTTCAAAGATAAGCTCAAAAATAACCAACCAGATCACTACGGTGGAACTCTGTCATATAACATGCATCATCGTATATCATAATTTGCCTACATGGATCAACTAGCCTAGCCTACAAAGGTTCCTATGGTGGCATATAGTTAATTGAAAAAGGGTTACTTCTAGGGTTTCCTTATCAAACCTCATTACCTCATTCGATACTAAGTCATCCCACGAAATTCTTTAAAGCTTATACTTAGTCAAACAGTGATACTTAGAATCATTAGAAGCAATTTCAAGAGTAGCTCAAAATCTAAGGAACCACCAAGTGAGAATTGTCCTTTCATCTTTGGGACCATCATAAACATCATTTAGGGTATTATTAACATGCTTATATATTTGACAAAACATCAACTTAAAACATTTCTTTTATTTCTCATTCATCATCATATTTCATGCAAGGATTTACTTAAAACTTAGTGGGCCAAATCATTAATTGGAAAACTCGTAAATCATAAGGGTCATACATGATCATGGCAGTAATATGCTCACTTAAAACATACTTAAACAATCCTCAAAACCTTAATTATTGGAGTCATTATCATCAATCAAAACTCATGTAAATACTTATCAAAATATTACATGGTGACATTAAAGGTTAAATATATCATGAAATCATCATTGGCATGCATGGTAGTAATCAAGGAACTTAAAGAAAAAGTAAAAGCTTTTAATAAGGGACTTTGGGGTGAAAGGAGACCCACAAATCAACTCACATACCTTAGGTAAGCCTATGAAGAAGGAACTTGTTGTTATGGAAAAGATCCTTGAAATCCTAGCCCTGTTTGCCTTGTTCTTGGAGAGAAAAGTTCCATAGGATTTTTGAGGAAATGGAACAATGAAAAAGAATGAGAATTCTAGGGTGTTAAGGTCTTCTTAGGGGCCTAAAGGGTCATAAAACAACATAGTTTAAACTTACGATTAACAAAATGGACAAAAATATCCTTCATTAAAACTGTTGGATAGAAACCACAAGACCCTGCTTACAGGCCTAGATGGAATCATGAGTCGTGGTCCTCGTCGTCCTATTTTCTTTTTCAATCTTCAGAAACTGGTTACCAACGACCAAGCCACGAATCTATATCCACGTGTCATACTCTAATCCATGAGCCATGGATGGCTCTGTTGATTGTTTCCACACTTGGTAAAATTTCTACTTCTCTTGACCCCATTTATGAAGCCTAATCACGCACCATATAAGCTTCTATGGGTCATCCTGTTGGTTATGGGTCACCTTCTAGAAACTCCAAATTTCTTTCATGTGTAGAACTCACATCTACAATTCGATCGGCGAGCCGTGGTTTCTTCTAAGGGCCGTATATGATCTATGTGGATCACTTTATACTTAGCAAAAATTTCATCTTAGGCCCTCATCCATGAGTCTAGTCTATGGCTTGTAGTTTGAACCACTGGCCGTGAATTTAGCTTCGTGAAATTAGCCCTGTACATTCTCATACAAATTTATTTGCACTTTCTAGGATCCTAACTTGAGGGTCCTTATAATTAAGTTAGTACTAAAATAAGGAAGAGGCCAGGAAAAATAGAACTTATACTCATAGTGGTTATTGGGCCTCTAATCGGTTACTTTGACTATAGATCTTTAAGTTCACACTAATTTTTCCAGCAGGATTAGAAGTTTTTTCACCCAATCCTCAAGACCACAAACATGTTTCAAAGTCCATACCTTGATTAAAAGCATAAAAATAAAAAGAAAAGGATAAAGGCTTCAATAATGCAATATTAAGAAGGAAATAAAGGGAAAAATGTAACTTAAAATGGGAAATAAGATACGTATGGGGATTATTTCAAACCTTTAAGAAGGATAGATATTTTTAAAGGACAATATCGGTCGACATTATGACAAATTAGTCTAACTAACTTCTATCATGGTTGTCACTCGTGTTAGTAAAGATATTCCTATGCCCCATTTAAATCAACAATGTAACATTCTATTAAAAGGTTCATAGATAATAAATGCTTGTTAAGTGCTCCAAATTAATGGAAAAGTTAGTGTTGACATTAAAGTACTAGAGGCAACTGACAACTCTCTAGATGACTGATCCAACATATGAAAATCACATTTGATAGCAGTGATAGACGTTCAAAATTACTTCATCAATGGGGGGGTCAAGACCAAAGGTAAAAAGATAGGTGTTACACAAACAACCAACCCAGTCACTAGATGGTGATCCTCCTGTGCTTCCTCAAGTCCTCTACTTGGATTACTTCTTTTTTAATTACAATCCTTTAAGACTTTTGGTGCATTCTCAGTTGGAATAATAAAAAGATATTAACTAACTAGCCAATTTTGCTCACTAAATGAATTTTTCAATTAAGAGTGATGAGTGTAGTTATTAATGAAATTGTAGAATTTGGAGATTATCTCTACAAATATTGGAGGGTAGTGCTCCTTCTTCTAGCCTCCTCAAAAGGAGAAAAACTTTTTTTTTCAAAGTCTTATCTTTCGAAAGAGCAAAGGCGACGATGATGTTGTTTGGAACAATAAAAGTACTTTTCACCTGAGAAGAAGGATCTATCCTTTTCATGAAAGTTTAATAATAGAATTAAAAGGAAAAGGAGATGAAGTTTCAAAAGGCTGCATAAATGATCGATAAAAAGAAGAGAAATGAGTTGCAGAAGAAGTTTGAAATTTTAAAATGGATAAATGAGGATGGAGAAAACGTTGAAGCACATATCTGGGTTTGGAAAAGTGAATTCATTATTGCATTGGTAATTAGTGTCTAGTCTGATCTAATCAAGCACTTCTACATTTCTGGAGCAATCAAAACGAGGTGTTTCACATCATTTTAAGTGTTATCAGAGCTCTTTTCATGTGTTTTCCTATTAAGAATGTAACAATCCAAAATTTTTTGAAAACTCCTTATGGTTGGTTTTATATGATGTACTACTGGTCATGGTTGAGTTTTGGTGGCCACGGGTTGAGTTTAAGTGGCCGAACGCAAAACGGGTCAGTCGGTGGCCTAGAGAGGCCGTTTGAATAGTGAACTTCAAACTGTCATACCTTTTGAAGCGGGTAAAAGCGTGTGTGACACTATACATCAAATCGAAGCAATTTTATTTAGCTTCGCAACGCAACTGGTTTCACTCAATTTAAAGTTCAGATGAGGAAGTTATGGCCCAAACAGTGGGACTGCCTGAAATTCGAAAGACATTGGCGATAGGCTCTGAAAGGTGGCTAAGGAAGGGGCCACGGTCCATAACACTTGTCAAGGATCATGTGGAGGTATTGGGGGGGTGTTCCAATGAGCTAGGGGTGACCAGAAACCACCCCATGAGACAAGTCTTGGGCCACAGACCACTAAACGGTCCGTGTGCACTTGGACAGCTCGTGGACTGTCCCGTCAAGTGGGACAGTGGCTTGTAACGGTTGTGGTTAGCCTAAATGGCTAAGTTAAGGGTCACGGTACATGGGGACGGTCCGTGCACCCTCAAACGGCCCGTCAAAAGTGTCCGTCAAGTGTTCTAGAAAGTCCTCCGAGAGTTCGCGTTAAGAATTGGTTAAGTGTTGGTTGATGGTGCATCCAGACGGCTCGTGAGGCAGGTTCACGGCACTGTATCAGCCGTGTGACCCTGTGTCCTGTGAAAAGTTACATTTTATTATTGGTAATTTTGTGATTTAACATTTCCCTAAGCCCCTTTTAGGTACCCTAAGGCCTCCTAAACCCCTAAATCATTCCCCAAACCCTTATTCATCCATTCAAACTTTCCTACATTCACTTTTGAAATTCTAAAACCCTCTTAGCCTCCATTGAAGAAGGATTGGAGAATTTGGAAAAGAAGACCTTGATCAAGTTTGACCTTGCAAATTGTTGGTGAAATTAAGATATGTGGGATTTGATTCAAAGACCCTCTTTCATCCTTGAAGACCCAAGAACCCTAGCTCTTTAAATTTAATTTTAAGCTTTCAATTATGTTGTGGTTTCTTCCAATATTGTTGTAGATTAATAATGGGACTTGAGTGTTGTAGTTTTTAGGTGATTTAAACATGATTTTAACCTTGAATTCATGAATGTTCATTGAAACCC